>JAWRYS010001378.1:132500-192500 GCA_034769895.1 Magicicada septendecula | reverse complement strand
CACAAGCCTTTGATGTCCGAGGATTTACCGACATTTCATGGGAAAGGGCGAGCCACCTCGAGTCCCCTCGAGCATTGAGGAGCCTTTACGTTCCCACGGCGCGAGATATGACAAACGTCAGACCAGGCTCGCCAAGCCACACGCCGTGGGAACAAGGCTTAAGAATGTGTAGTGATAATGTGTTGTGTCTACCAATATTCAGCAACAGATCTCCAGCACAGAGATAAGATTTCTCATTAATCAAATTCCCGCCAACAACATTCTTAATGTTTTAATGACACAGCAGTGAATTTTTACAAAAAGTACTACTGTTTTGGCTGAAACATATACAAAGCTAACGTCTGAACTCATGCAATGTCTGAACTCAATGGTTAAAGAAGTGGCGGCTAAAGGCGAACCCGAACTAAATCATCACACATTACCTTCACTATGAGACATGACAGCTGCCCGCCGGTAACACTCAATAACTGCCAACTACCGCAAAAGGAAGATGTAAATTACCTCGGTATATATCTGGACCGCCGCCTTACCTGGCGAAAGCACATAATTACCAAAAACAAACAGCTCAGACTACAGTACAGGCAAATGTATTGGCTACTCGGAAGGAGATCCCCTGTAACTCTGGAAAGCAAACTCCTTATCTACAAAGCCATACTTAAGCCAATCTGGACATGGCATCCAGCTGTGGGTGGGGGGACAGCTAGTACTTCAAATATCGAGATTTTACAACGATTCCAGAATGTGGTGCTCCGAGCTATGGTCAACGCTCCTTGGTAGGTACGTACTGAATAATGTCGTCATCGAGAACGACCTCCAAGTGACTTCTGTCCGACATGAAATCAAACGATTCTTCGTTAAGTACAGTAAGAGACTAGCAGCGCACCCCAACGAACTAGCTCAAAAACTCATGGAAGATGCAGGCACCAACAAAAGAAGACTCAAACGCCACAAACAAGTGGACATTGCGGCTAGATTTATGTAATATTAGTGCTTAAGGAGGAGTGATCACTGGACAACTCTCTACATGTCATATATATATTGTCACCAATTTTGCCAAATGTTTATTTTGTAAACAATTTGCAAAAATAAAATAAATTTAAAAAAACCAAACGTGTTGATAAGCTGACGTGTTCGTACTACTAATTTATTCGAAGGCTGTTTGTATTCTTAAGGAAACCATACTAAAATAATACAGATGTTTTATGGTAATAATATAACAATAATAACTATAACGATTTTTGGGTTTAAAGTTTGTAAATAACGGTGGCGGCAGTATCATTATACATTTTGACTCGTGAAAAAGTTAATTGTCTTTTGGCGCAAACAATTCTTACTACCTCCGCTAAATCGCGAATTTCTTTGATCTCCAACAATTGGATGCCGTTGGATTCCTTTCGCTTTTCAAACCATTTACATCCTACCTTAAGGGTCTCAAAGGCTTTCGCATGAGATGCTCCAGAATTTTCAGGTTCTTCCTCTTCATCCTCAGTTTTTTCGTTGTTTACGTTAAATATTGCCTGAACGGTATCTTCGTCCGCCATCATTTGAAAACCGCCATCGTTGGCACACTATTCAAACCAGTTCACGATATCATTATTATCACACTTATTGATTGAGTAGTTGACTTTTGAAGCGACCAGCGACTCTGAAATTTTACTTATTACTATATCATTTCCTGCTTCCTCTTCTTGTGTTGCAGCGTTGTCCTTTTGTTTTTCTTCGTATTTGTTTTCCTCCTTTATCGATTTATTCCATTCTCGTTTTAAATTGCAAGTCTCAGTTGAATACAAAGCGTCCACGATCATGTAGCAACAATCTTTCAAATTAATTTAAAGAAAAAAAAGACAAAAGACTATCAACATGATCGTTTTCAGCAGAGCAGCCGACGTAAAATGTTGCTTTCTGTAAACTTTCTTTAAAGCTGCAATAACGCTTTGATCAATCGGCTGAGTGGAGCCAGTGGTGGTGCCAGAATTCAATAGTGAATAAATCATTTTCTTGCTCCAACATTTCCGTGGAAGGATGTGCCAGTGCATTGTCTATCACCAACAGCACTTTTCCATTTTCTTTGCCGACATTTTTGCGAAATTCTTCACTTGGGGTATTAAGGTGTTGTCACACCAGTCGACAAACACTTCGGTGTTCATCCACTCCTTTCTCTAAATTTTGTAAATTAAAAAGATTTTTGCATTTTTAAAACATAGAGGTTTTTTTAATTACCCATTAGGAACATTTGGGATTTTGTGTGTTCCTTGGGCAATAGCACAAACCATCAGAATGACCCGGTCCTTACTTACTTTAGGCTATACCCTGGGCCCTAATGTTCACGTTTAGATTCCAATGTTTTAGATGATAGGATTTTCAGAAAAAGACCCGCTTCGCCCGCGTTGTACAGAACGTCTAAATCGTACTTGCCGTCTTTAAAAATTTCTGCGAATTTGTTGACAAATGAAGTCGTACTTGCAACATCTGCGGTTATTTTTTCGGCTTGACTAGGCAGCCCCGCTCTCAGCTTGCCTTGCGAAATGTTGGTAGTATATCCAAGGGACACTTATATTACTCGCAAGCTCCAAAGGGAAATTAATAGCCGGACGGATATTACGGATAATGACCAGGCAAAGAAGAAGGACAAGAAGAAGGCATTAGGAAAATTAATTTAAAAATTATTTAAAATTATTTCCTTTAAGAAAATAAAAAATGCTGCCTGGAACGTAAGAGATATACAATATAAAACAGACGAATTGAAAACAGAACTAAAAGAAAGGAAAGTGGATGTATCAGTATTAACAGAAACCAAAAAGAAAAACAGAAAGGAAGTACAAACTTAAAATACTATACAATTTTACATACTGGTGTCAACATAAATATGCGAGGAGCTCAAGCAGGAGTGGCCACTTAATAAATGAAGAATTTAAAAGGACTATAAGATGCTATGAATAGATAAGCCAAAGAATAATTTCAGTAAAATTAAGAGTGGAAAGAGCGAGTCTAGCAGTGGTGGGAGTTTATGCACCGGAGGAAGGAAGGCAAAAGAATCTGATGAATTCTACCAACAACTGCAAAGAGTAATTGATAAGGTAAATAAAAATGACTTCCTCGTTATTGCAGGATAACCGGAAAGAGGACTCCATAAAAGATTTGTATCAAAGAAGAATATAAATAGACCACAATCCTGAAATTGAGACTGAGTGGGAATGTATAAAAGGTGTAGTACAAAACCCCGCAAGAGAAGTATTGGGAGCAAAGAAAATATCAAATCCTAAGCGTGGTCTAAGACATGGGATCCTGAATTATAAACATTAGTGAAAGAGACGAAGGAAGCCTACTTAAAATTCATTAAAAATAGAACGGAGCAGAACAGAATTGATTCTCTTCAACTTGTTTTTGGACTGAATTGTTAGTTTGTCTTAACAGTGTAAATGGAGGAATCATAGTTGCGGGAAAAATGCTTAAGACTGATGTTTGCAGATGATCAGATTTTATTGGCCACAAATGAAGATGACCTGCAAAGGATGCTCCACTCGTTAAATAACACTGCGAAAGAATTTAATGTGGAAATATCTGACAAAAAAAATGTATGTCTTTTAAAGGAACATAGTCGGTTAGATCAAAAATTGTTTTGGATAGTAAAATTGTAGAACAAGTCTCAGAATTTAACTGTTTACGCTGTAACCTCTCGTAGGCCTATACAAAGAATATATTAATAGGAAAATATATTCTTTACTGAAAGAGAAGAAGGAAGCCTACTTAAAATTCATTAACGACAGAACGGAGCATAACAGAATTGATTTTCTTCAACTTGTTTTTGGACGGAATTGTTAGAATTTGTCTTAACAGCGTAAATTTAACCAGATAAAAGGAATTCTGCGAGGTGCTCTAAAAGACAACGCAAGGAAAGAGTCCATAATAAAATTATACAAAGCCATGGCACTTTCTACCCTTACTTATGGCTCAGAAACGTGGACAATTTCTGCTAGACGAATATCAAGAATTCAGGCTACAGAAATGAAATTTTTGCGTTCCATAGATACACAAAATTAGATATGAAAAGAAACAATCAGATAAGAGAGGAACTGAAAGTTGAAGAAGTAAAGGAAATTATCAATAAGTATCGAGAAAGTTGGAAACAACACATTAGCAGAATGGCCAGTGACAGAATCCCCAAAATAGCCTTATTGTATCAGCCTATAGGGAAGAGAAGCCTGGGAAGACCCAAAAAGAGATGGTCTGACCAGTTTGGAGCCGGAACAGGCTAAACAGTGTAAGGCGTGAAGAAGAAGTAGAAGAGACTTTCGAGCTCACGAACCCCGTATCATTTAGTAAACTTGCCTAACCACCCAGCACTTGCTATAAAAGAAGAGTCTCCGCCAAGTTTTTGGTTAAAATCCACAGTTTTTTTTGAATAATAGAGGGTCAGATACTACTTCACCGCTTGCTCGTTTGTATAGGAACCGTGTAAAAACACAGCCTCATATTTTGTTTTTTTCATAATTTTTCGATGTACACTTACATCCTTACTGTCAAAATTGCATCAACTAATCGGAATTTTTCGTTACATCTGAAATGGTGGGGGTCCCTACGTCGTATCGATCAACTAAAACACGACTGGATTCACAATTTTTTAACCACTTTACAATTTCTAGTTTATTTTTAAGTGACAAAACAACTTTCTTTCTATTCGGCATTCTACAGAAGTCAAACCCATGAAATCAGACAGACCGGAACAAAACAATTGACGACCTAATGTGCGATAAATGACATGTACTAAAAGAAATGATAGAACCGTAATAAGTTTCAAAGTCACGCAGTAGTAACAGCTTACAGTAACAATAGTCATTGAGCGTTATACAGTATGCGCTTGCAACGGTGGTGAGGGGGGTCTCTTGCAAACACTTCACATCCACTGACAAGTTCGAGTTTCACCTTACTACTGCGTTAATCATTTCCGTCTTTTCTACATTACCCGCGTACATGTTACATTCGGTAGTTCCAAGATTACGCGTGTAAAGTTTTTACTAATTATTTTTATTTTATTGTAGTGTTATTGTTATTTGATAATTATATAAGGCCTATTCACGATGAATGATGATAATCATTTTCAAACTGTTGAGGCTCCTCGAACTCCTACTTATAAAATTGAAAACAACAAAAACATTATATAAAGACAGAAAAAATAGAGGAAAAGAGATGATTTCTTTCTTTCTTTGTTCGTAGTAGCATGGTGTGTGTGTTTTATGGCTATCGTACGAGAATGTGCTGACGTTGTTGTTTGTGTTTTTAGTGTAACGCGCGTGAGTGAAGTGGAAGGCGATACACAGCAGGGTCTACTGACCTTGAATCTTTTGACAATCTTACAAAACAATACACTGAACACTTGAACGTGACGTGACCACAAGCTGAATATAGGTTCTAGTTTGCCAAAACAAACGAGGAATAAAAATTTCTTATCGCGCAGGTTTTAAAGTATAAAGAGACCACTGATACAACCCAGCATAGAAATAAATGTAGTTCAACAATAACTATACATTTTCTAGGGAAATAGAAAAAAAGACTGATATTGAAACGAAGACAGTGCTAATCGTTGATTATGGTGTGCCAATGCTAACAAACAAATGCACATAGCAATTCAATAAACATTAATGTATTTTTACAGTATCGCTGATATAAACTTGGCTTCTTTATTTACGCTCTGCTCCAGATACAACCACGGTTCTCGCCCTGGTGTTTCAATCCTTGTCTACCCTCTTTCCTCTTCTTCCTTTGAATGGCCAGAAGTCTTAGGATCGTTGCGTGGAATGCCCATGGGGTAGTCCCTCAACGATCTGAACTGATGACTTTCGTAACGGAGTACGACGCTGATGTCGTACTCCTTTGCCAGACTCATCTGGCTCGCTACCATACCTTCAACCTGCCATCTTACATCTGTTTTCGTCAGGATCGTCCCCAGCGGCCTGGCTGTCGCCCCTCGGGGGGACAGCTGTCTTAGTCCACAGGCGGATTATCCCACAGGACACTACCTCCTTTCGATACATCTCTTGTTGAAAGTTGTGCGGTGGCGATAGACGCAGGCGGATCGGAGTTGCGCGTTGTTGCGGCGTATCTCCGGCCCAGCCTGCGGATACCTCCACCGCCCGAGGAGTGGGACGCTCTCCTCGATCATCCCCTACCAACCATTATAACCGGCGACTTAAATGCCAAGCATCCCTCTTGGAACAGCAAAGTAGCCAACGCCTACGGAAAATCTCTGTATCAGTTCGTCTCCGACGACCCGGTACTTCAAGTCGTCGGCCCAGAAGACCCTACTCACTTCCCCTTTTCCGGTCATCAACCGGACGTCCTTGACATTGTCATAGCCAAGGACTTGACCCATCACATCCAGGTCTCGTCAGTGTCGGATCTCTCATCCGATCACAATCCCCTTTTTATAACTGCCCGTGAGATGTCGGCGTCATCCCGACCTCCCGCTCAGATTGTTAGGAGAGTCAACTGGCGCTCCTACCATGACGAGTTCTCACGGCGGTTTCCATCGCTCCCCGCGGACCCGATCGTCACTTGTGACGATTTGGATCTCCGAGCCACTCATCTTCAGGAGTTGGTCCAAAGTGTCATGGATCGACACACCTATGCTCTCGAGGTGAACCATCCACGCTCGGCCCTACCTCCGGAAGCTCTTCACGCCATCTGGTTACGGCGCAAGCTCCGCCGCAGATGGCAAAGGACCCGTGACCCCGGCGTCAAAAGGCGCTTTCAGGCCCAGTCTCTTTACGTCTGATCGATGGGACTCATATCTTGAGTCTCTTGAAGTCGACCACGCCTCCGTCTGGAGAGCGGCGAGTAGACTGACCCGCGAGAAGAGAACTCGCAACCCGCTTGAAACTCTGAACGGGGTTGCATCTTCGTCAGAAGGCAAGGCTGAGGTCTTCGCCGACTGCATGGAGGTACAATTTACTGTTCACCAAGGCGTCTCGGAACCTGTCCACTCGGCAGCAGTCCGTGACTTCCTATCTGGACATTTTTCTCGCCTTCCCGATGTCCCAGCCCTCCCGTTCCACAGGGGTGAACTAGTTTCATCTATCTGCCGACTAAATCGCCGACGCGCCCGCGGTCCTGACCGGATCGGGGCCGCTGCTCTACAAAATCTACCGCCCTCAGGCGTTGACCTCGTTCTTGAGCTGTTTAACTACTGTCTCCGGCAACAGTACTTTCCCCGCCTGTGGAAAACAGCCAATATCGTAATGATTCCGAAGACTTGCAAGCCGCGAATGCTTCCTGAAAGCTATCGCCCAATCTCTCTGTTACCAGTCATCTCGAAGGTGTTCGAGCGTCTCCTGCTGGCTCGCATCTCGCCGCTGCTAGATGGTTTCATCCGCAGCGAACAGTTCGGGTTTCGCAGAGAGCACTCGACCAAGCTTCAATTGGTCCGCGTTGTTAAGCACTTGTCAGACGCCACCAACAGGCGAGCGGCTACGGCCGCCGTACTGTTGGACGTGATAAATTCCACCTTTGATAAAGTCTGACACGAAGGTCTTCTTTTCAAACTTGCCAATTCCCCTCTACCATCGTCCATAGTGTTTTTCCTCTGGTCGTATCTCAGCGACCGAACCTTCAGGGTGAGCGTCGACGGGTCCTGTTCTACAGTTCGACCCGCCGCCGCCGGCGTACCACAGGGATCTGTCCTCGGCCCCGTTGTGTACCTTGTGTACACGAACGACCTGCCTGTATTGCCCGGAGTCACGTTGTCTTTGTTCGCTGACGACGCTATGTATCAGTGCAGCTCCCTGTCCCCGCGATTTGCGAGTACAAAGCTCCAGCGTCAGTTGAACCAGCTTCCGGACTGGTTACGGAAATGGCGGGTGACGATCAACAAGGAGAAATCCGATGCGATCTGCTTCACCCGTAAGTCCATCTCCCGATGCCAGTCCCTCTCCCTGGAAGGGAGGCCCATCGCCTACAAAGAATCGGTGAAGTATTTAGGAGTTCGGCTAGATCGTCGACTTTGCTTCAACGCCCACGTGACAGAAACCCTTGCCAAGGCTCGCGGCGTCCGAGCCAAATTATCTCATTTCCTCTCGTGTCGCAGCCGCCTGGCCATGCGCACGAAGTTTACTATCTATCTGCTTTTTCTCAGGTCTGTACTGACCTATGCGGCTCCCGCTTGGTGGTCTCTTTTATCCACCACCAACAGGTGTAGGCTGGAAGCGTTTCAGTCCCGAACCCTCCGATCCTTGACGGGGTCCCCTTGGTTTGTAAGGAACGACGTGTTTCGAAGGGGTCTCCGTGTTCCTACCTTGTCTGCCTCTGTCCGGTCGCTGGTTCTAACTCTGTTTACTAAAGCCTCGACCTCCACCTTCCCATACCTACGAACCATCAGTGCATCAGAACCACCACCGCCCATTCGGGTCAAGCGCCCTCGGCGCTTCTTGATGACCCGCCATAACGCCATCCTATTTCAGTTAAACTAAAAATGTAATCATCAGTCCTAGACCAGAGTTTTTTTCACTTAAACTGTCCTTCTCTCCTTCCTGACCACTTCCTAGCACGCTGAGTCGGCTGCTTGTCGCTGTCATCAATCATTGGCACGGAGGCTCTCCGCCTCGAGGGGAGCGACCGACGCCCTCAGGGCGTCTGCTGATTGGACTTGAAACGGGCAACATCTGTTGCTCGAATCGGTACCAGCGGCAGTGCACAAATCAAAATAAAATTTATACTCCCCCGCCTTCACAGTTAACTGGTTGGCGGTTTCCCTTTCCAGTTTTAGGTTACCAGTCAAAAATGTACCAGCACTATGTTCACTTCTGGCAGCCATTGGATACGCTCCAGATGCTGCAAATAAGCCACGGGTGCAAAGACACCCCGCATCCACAATGCAATGCAATGCAGTCTTTATTTACGAGCACTAGTACGGCCGCCACTTTGATTTCGAGTTGCCAGTTTGCATAAATTAGAGCGACGGCTCTTAATGATAGTACAGAGATTAATAGTAAAAGCGGATCAATACCACTTATTACTCTCCCGTTTAAAATAATGACAGGCATCAAAGCAACTATTATCTGTCGTAATTCACAGTATGTAAAATCACGCGTAAGCATCACTCCTTGTACTCTACTTTATGTTGACTGTATTTCTTACAATTAGCAATAGAAATTCTACAAAAAATCAAACCACGTATTTCGTGGGTAGCGTGCTCTAAGCGCCGATCTTATCTATGCTTTATTAGACACCTGGCTGCATATCTGACTATCCGCTGTTTGCTAACTCTGTAGTAGTAATATAATTCGCTAGCGGTCCTATAAACATTTGTACAAGTCATACCACTAAGACATTATCATAGCACTTGTAAGCGACCAGAAGTACCAGAACGGAATACATTTATTAATAATATTTTGTAAGTAACTCGGTGAGTTTCCTGAGGTCTTCCATATAATATCTTCAAATAAATACACTACAAGTAGGTTTATTTTTACCTGACGCACGTTTAACAAAAATTATTCTGTATCTTCAGAGGCTTGTTTGTATTGCAATTGAATGTTTCGCTTACAATTGAACATTCAATGACAATTCAAACAAACCTCTGAAGAAACAGAATAATTTCTGTGAAACTTGCGTCAGGTGAAAATAAACTTGCTGTGTATTTATTTGAAGATATTACATTTATTATTAAGTTAGTTAAATTCCAATATGAGACAATTCTTATATTATCATAAAAATTTAAAAAACCTAACTACTCTGCTATTTTACTAACAAGTTATTAGTAACATAACCGTAGATCAGACAATATCTAATTGTCTGTATTAATTCCAGCTGTATTTAATCAACTTTGTTCGTCCCAACCGAATGAGCAATCATGATTTAATAAAGACGATTATTCGCTAAAGATGCACGTGCAAAGGCACTATTACTGCATAATAAAAAATTTCAAAGTGAAAGTTGCAGGCTTCTGAAAAATGTATAAGACAATATGCATCAGGTCCCTTTAAAAAACAGCAGTAGACCTGAAATACTTAATTACTTTTAAGACTTCTTGGAAATAAGTTATTTTACTTCTCATTGACAGGTGCACGCTCTCTCTCTCTCTCTCTCTCTCTCTCTCTCTCACACACACACACACACACGCACACACACACACACTTGTAATTTGTGAATGAAACTGTGATTCCTGTAGTTAAGAGTGATGTATAATTGTTAAATAATATTAAAAATACTAAATACAAATAATAATAAAATCCTTAATTTAGAGAAAGAGAGAGAGAATGAGACTGGGGGAGTGTGAGAGAGCGTGTTGTGGAGATTACGAAATCTGTGCGGGTGTGTGTAAGTGTACTCGTATATGTATTTGTGCGTCTGTCTGTATGTGTGCGCGCGAGCCTGTGTATCTTGCTGTGTGAGAGAGAGAGAGAGAGAGAGAGAGAGAGAGAGAGAGAGAGAGAGAGAGAGAGAGAGAGAGAGAGAGAGAGAGAGAGATTTATGTATGTGTTTTAGACTGCGTGAGACAGCGAGTGAGAGGGAGTGGTAGATAGTAAAGGAGAGAGAGAGTGAGAGAGCATGCGAGTGAGAGGGGGAAGAGTGTAAGTGTCGACGTCTACATAATTTTACAATACAAAATACTATTCTCTATAGACCATATAGTCATTAAATATTATTTTACAACAATATAAATAACAAATAATAACCACTGTTACATGACTGATTGATTTAACACAATTTTGTGTTTTTAATATTTGTAATTCTGTTATAATTCTCTAATTTATGGACAAATGTGTTCAGTTCCAGTACAGTAATAATAACTTTCAGAATTTTTGGGGGGGATTTTTTCAAGAATAACATTTTAAATCCAACATTGATGGAAATTTTTACCATGTTTGTGCAACAAACTAAGCTATTAGTAAAAAACTAAAGCAATTGCATATCTTTATGATTGTTTTAACGAACTGGCGTCATAAATGTCTCTACCAGTACAACTAGTGGTAAATTTTGTTTTGGAATTTGGAAAACTGACCATGGCAGCCTGCAGCAACATCCTGTCAATGAGTCAGAGGGTACGTGAATAATAAATCGTGAAAGTAAAAATGTGTGCGTGACCGTGTGCTAAGCTTGTAGACCGGCGGGCACTTTTCACTTGGGGTGGGGGTGCTGAGACTTTTGGGGGGGATTTGCGCATTAGGCCTTGGGGGGGATGGGCACCCCTGGCTACCTGTACCAATTCCAGTATACATCTGATGAATACTCCTACAATTATTTATAAACATAATTAAGGGATTATTATACAATCAATAATTAAAATTGTAATATTGTATTAATTAGGTTTTTGGAATATTATAATTATGCTTATCTTTTTAAATAAAACTGTATGTAAGAAATGTAATTATTTTGCTGATGTAAAACAAACTGTCTCACCCCCCCATACGGACAGACACGACACGCGCACACACACACTATTAGTTGATCTGGTTGTCTTTGAAATTTTGTCTTACACATACCTGTTGTATAAAATTTGCTTTGTTTGATTTCATCAGGCTCTCAGATTCAAACAGGTTAATTTAATTTGCCTGATTCTGTATAAAAAAATGGTACTGTATTAATTAGTCGGTAGACTAGTATTTAATACATAATAAATGCATAATTAACCACAACTTTTACTAATGATTTTTACTAACAACACATAGGTTACTGTTCTGAGAATAAGAATACAGCGGTTTTCTGAAAGGTTTTATAAAATACAGTAAAACCTCAACGATAGGGATTGAAAATCAAAACAATGCATATGGAAAAATAACAGTTCTAGAAACCCAATAAATTTAAAGAATAATTTAATAACATATACTGTAGGCCTATGTTCTTGCTGTCTGGATTATTTTAGACTGTCAAAAAATGTTAATTACAAATTGGTTAAAACAACAGATACCGGTACCTAATTTGTTTGGGTTAAAGTATCATGCTCATTTGAAAGTAGCTTTCATGTTTAATTTAAAGGGTTCCTATAGCAGGTAGCCGTCGAAAATAATTTGTCATAATAGGGTATTCTTTCTGCTGTGAACCATTGCCACTCTGACCTTCAGCAAACGAAGTGGATCTAGGTGGCATTGGCTTATTGTTGTCACATTCCTAAAATATTCTGATCACTTAATGTCAAAGGAGCTGAAAGTCCCCTTTCCACTTGACACTGTGAAGAAAGATGCTTGGTGTCAATCCTTGTTAAGAATGTGCCCCCCCCCCCATCCGTAGAAATTTGACCACCATATAAAGCTCTTTTTTATGGTCTGTTAAGGAGCTCTATAGGGGTTTTACTGTGTACATTTTCTTAAAAAAAATCTCTACAGGTCTTAACGGTTAAACCACAGTAAAACCATATGCAAAATACAAGATAGCATTAAATTATATGAAAATCAATATTCTTAGTTCTCTATGGATTTTAACTTATTTGTCTTGGGTGTATAGGTCAAACATCACATTACATAATAACATCACATGACTGTTTTTCTTTTAAAGCTGAAATATCATGTTTATATTTTATTACATGTGATACATACACCTACCTGCCATCTGCTATGAATTTTCGCGTAGCTTATACAGAAAACTACTGAGCTACAAAACTTTAAAAAAAAATATGGAAAACAGTTATAGTGAAACAAGCCATCAGTTACTTACAGAAAAAATACAGACAGGATCTAGTTCCTAATACAAACTGTTAAGTGTGTAAAATCTATTGAAAAAATCCATCATTCTTTCTACATGTAATGTATTAGGTTTTATTTTTGTCGAAGTTGTTCTAAACTGAAAATGTGTTTTCATTTTCCTCTGCGTTTGTCTCTCCAACAGTGTACTGGCCTTCGTCTTCGTTAAGGTATAGTTGATATATATTTTTGGAAAATTTTGTCTACCTTTGTGCAATGAACCTACTTTTGAAGGTGAAGTGATTTTTGTAAGCAGCAGCTGGCTTTTAGTAGTAATCAGTTGACAGCGAGTGTTGTAGTGATTAGAAGTGCGAGTGTGATTTTAAGACATATGCGTTTAGTTCTAATGGTGTTGTTCATGCCTTGTAAATTATTAATACAACTGTAAAGTTTGAGTGATACATTTTTTGAAAAACATTTAATAATAGTGTACTGTGTGGTGAATTATAACACCAAACGTTAGTGAGATAATAGTGGAAGTGTACTATAACATGTGGCCAGTTGAGAACAAACAATAACACTCACCTTTCTTTATTTCATATTTCTAGACCACTTAATAAGCACAAGAAGTAACAGTAATAACAGCCTCGTACGCGAAATGTGTGTGTGTGTGTGTTAAAAAACAAGCAGATGTAAACTATCCGTAAAGAACCGGAGAGACAATATTAATGTATTATTATTATTATGACCTGGTGTAGGCTAGACATTACAGTATCTGTTTATTCAGGTGCAGTCATGTAGTGTGATTCTGTCAGCTTGAGACTAAACTATAACGATTAGTCACTCTTATTTGAATAGCAGTATAATACAATATGTGGATATTGCAAAATGCTTATTACATCATTGTGTATGGGTGGTCATAATTATTGTTTGTGACAGGAGGTAGGAACTACAATTTTTGACAAGACCTCTTATAAAATTTTATTGAAAGCGATTATAATTGCGGTTGCAATGAAACACCAGATTTGACGTCATATCGTACGCAAAAACAAAACTCTAGAAATGCGACATAGCACTGAAACGAGACTAGAAAAAATTCGTAAGATTTACACCAAATTTCGTATTTTCTGGAACATTAAAAAAAATCGGAAGGTCTTCCGAAATTTCGGAAGACCTGGCAACACTGCGCACTAGACACTAGATGCCGGCTCACTGAGGCAGCAAAACAACTGACAAGTATGTAAACAAGCTGGTGAGTTATCAACAAGTCGGTGCCTGAGCAGCGGTCGGACCAGCCGGGGGTCGGACTAGAGAGGTTTTACTGTACCTGTATAATTTGTTATAAAAAATAAATTGAATCTAAAAGTATTAACAGTGTTACTTTACACTGTGATTTTATTAAGCTTTTACTGTTTAAAAGAAAATAAGAGAATTTATAGGCCTATCTCTCTTTGGGAATACTAATTTAAACTTTCACTAGGAGTAAACAAACCTGACATAGATGTAAAGAGGTTTCTGTTTTTGTTAAAGGGTGGTTTTATGTATGTTTGTTCAAAACACTTTATAGTCATTATAATAATAAATAATAATGAACAGATTTAGTTAATTATGAATGTGAGTTAAATTATTTTAACGTCACCTCGCCTTTACCTAACCTATTCTCAACGAGTTTGTCAACGGCCCTGGAAATTCTGATACGGGGAAGCTAGATGTATTTAAATTGTTTTCTCGGGTACAGTGTTGAGGTTTCCACATTCCGCCTGTCAAAGTGTGGTGGTCACCCAAGGGCATGTGGTTTTTCAGAATCTTCTGATAAGGTAAATGAGTAAAGTATCGGGGTATATTATTTTTCTCTTTAATTATTTTTATTTATTATTCATCCCCAATTATTTGTACTATTACAAACATGTAAAAAGCATAGATTTTAATTTGAATTGCAACATTGGCATAAAAACATCGATGTTTGAAATCTTAAAACATCGATGTTTTCATACCGATGTTTTTTTAACATCGATGTACTCTTCACGATGTTAACATCGATGGTTTTCTGGCGATGCTCATCCCTAGTGTGTAGTGGTGTGCCCATCGCTCCTCCTTCATACCGCTCCTGTAGGAGAAGGGACTGGCGGGAACGTTGGTGGAGGAGCTTGGCGGGCCGTGAACGCTGTGAGAGTTGTTTGTAGACAAATACTTGAAAAGACCCTTGTTCCCGTATGTGTTACAGTAATCACTTTTAGTAACGTATTTTAGTAATTTTGACAACATGCAACATGTTATATATATTTTACATGTATGCAATATTAGATAGGCTATGTATAGAACGTTAAAAAAAAATTAGCGTAAAGACAACGCGAAAACAAACAAAAATCGTGGCATTTACTAGATGCTAGCCGATTTACCCAGCGTTGCTCGGGTTCATAATATATTCATAGGCTCATAGGCACCTATTCTTGTTCTAACGTTATATTACTTCTATATTGTATAGGCCTAATCTTCCGTATAATGTTACGTTCACATTCTCACTGGAGGAATAGATTACTCTGTTCCGCACCTGTTTAAGAACATGTCATAAACTTTATTCTAATATCTGGAGAAGAATTCTGTTGCGCGTGATGCTCCTGCTCGATTTCTAACTCTGGGAGAGGGCGAACAGCTAAATTAGTTTTCAATAAAATGTCTACAGTACTTGCATGCGCTGCGTACTTAACTGTCATTTTATAATTCATTGTATTAATGGTGAAATAAGGTATTAGTTAAATTAGTGTCTCCTAAACCTATTCTAACAATACAATACCTCTATAGATTTCAGCTTATCAATTTTTAAATTCAAACTGAAGCAAGCGCATTTATATTGTCTGAACACTACGATCTGAATACATTCGCTATCAAAAAATTGTTTTTTATACTCGCTTATAACTTACTTCTATCTTAACATATCCACTTTTAAATTCAAACTGAAACAACTCTGAATTCACGCACTATTAAAAAGTTTCTTAAGACGCATACACCACCTTCGATATCATAACCTATATATTTATTTATAAGAACCGTGGACTCTGGCCCGGCCGTAATTAGATCCGACCTAAGACTCGCCGGGTTTCGTGGACGGACTCCGGGGAAGGCCCGTCGGACGACTCCCGCGGTATTCCCTACGCGGGAGTGTTTTACCTATGCCGGGACACAGCCTGCACTTTCCGACATCCAGGCCGGTCGAACTCCCGCGCTAGGACATTGTCAGAGACCTCCCCTGGGTACGGAAGGTTCTCCGAAGCCCGAAAAAGCCGTCGACATGCCGGGCGAAGCGCTGGAACTCTGGCCCGGCAGTTTTCGCGAGATCCGTCCTAGGACTTCCCGGGTTCCGTGGACGGACTCCGGGGAAGGCCCGTCGGACGACTCCCGCGCTATTCCCTACGCGGCAGGCTTCCACCTATGCCGGGACACCGCCTGCTTTTTCCGGCATCCAGGCCGGTCGAACTCCCGCGCTAGGACTCTGTCGGAGACCTCCCCGGGGTACGGAAGGTTCCCCGAAGCCCGGAAAAGCCGTCGACATGCCAGGCGAGACGCTGGAACTCTGGCCCGGCCGTTTTTCGCGAGATCCGAATTATGACTTCCCGGGTTCCGTGGACGAAATCCAGAGAAGGCCCGTCAGACAACTCCCGCGCTATTCCCTACGCGGGAGGCTTCTACCTATGCCGGGACACCGCCTGATTTTTCCGGCATCCATGCCGGTCGAACTCCCGCGCTAGGACATTGTCAGAGACCTCCCCGGGAAACGGAATGTTCCCCGAAGCCCGGAAAAGCCGTCGACATGCCAATGGAGACGATGGAACTCTGGCCCGGCTGTTTTTCGCGAGATCCGACTTAAGACTTCCCGGGTTCCGTGGACGAACTCCAGGGAAGGCCCGTCAGACAACTCCCGCGCTATTCCCTACGCGGGAGGCTTCTACCTATGCGGGACACCGCCTGATTTTTCCGGCATCCAAGCCGGTCGAACTCCCGCGCTAGGACTTTGTCAGAGACCTCCCCGGGGTACGGAAGGTACTCCGAAGCCCGGAAAAGCCGTCAACATGCCAGGCGAGGCGCTAGATCTCTGGCCCGGCCGTTTTTCGCGAGATCCGACTTAAGACTTCCCGGGTTCCGTGGACGGACTCCTGGGAAGGCCCGTCGGACAACTCCCGCGCTATTTCCTACGCAAGAGGCATCTACCTATGCCGGGACACCGCCTGCTTTTTCCGGCATCCAGGCTGGTCGAACTCCCGAGCTAGGACATTGTCTGAGACCTCCCCGGGGTACTGAAGGATCTCTGAAGCCCGGAAAGCCGTCGACATACCGGGCGAGGCGCTGGAACTCTGGCCTGACCGTTTTTCGCGAGATACGTCCAAAGACTGCCCGGGTTCCGTGGACGGACTCCGGGGAAGGCCCGTCGGACGACTCCCGCGCAATTCCCTATGCAGGAGGCTTCTACCTATGCCGGGAAACCGCCTGCATTTTCCGGGATCCCGGCAGGTTGAACTCCCGCGCTAGGACTTGGTCAGAGACCTCCCCGGGGTACGAAAGTCTCTCCGAAGGCCGGGAAAGCCTTCGACATGCCGGGCGAGGCGCTGGAACTCGGGCCCGGCCGTTTTTCGCGAGATCCGACATAAGATTCCCCGGTTTCCCTGGACGGACTCCGGGGAAGGCCCGTCGGATGACTCCCGGGCTAGTCTACGCGGGATGCCTCCACCGATGCTATGGCAACCAGAATGTATTCTATTGGCTTGCCATGGTAACCAGATCTAATAGTTTTTAAGACCCTAAAGTCCTAAAGGACCCCCCCCCCAAAGGATCGTATCAAAAAAAAAAACACCTGTCCTATGTTGGTTCTCTCGTTGCGTAAAATATTTGTGCCAAGTTTGGTTGAAATCGGTCCAGTGGTTTAGGAGGAGATGTGGAACATACATACATACATATATACAATGACTTTTATTTTATATTAAGATAAGCCATCAAGATTCTGAGGGTAATTATGTAGATTCATATATACAAAGTTTATATATATACATAGACATAACGAGTAAAAGTGTATAAAACGAGTTTGAATTGATGGGTGAATAGTTACTTGTATAAACGTTTGTATATATTTTCTTCAATTTAGGGCATCAGTTCAACGTCATCGATTGTTGAACACCGATCTGATGGCGAATTATTCTGCATCAAAAATGTTCTACAATCACAGCTAATTTCTATGGGGTATTGGTTAAACTGATGGGCTGCTATATCTATATATATATATATATATATATATATATATATATATATGGCCATTTATATATGTGGTGGGGGGGTTAAATAACAGAGTCAGCTACGACTACCCTATTTTATTTTTACTAAAACCATAATGCTGTGGTGTGTGTGTGTGTGTGGGGTAACTACTTAACTTGTTAATAAAACACTGAACACATGTAATTAAATCTATATGTACAGTAACAATATAGTTTTTTGTAGTTTGATTGATAATTATTTTGGTTGCTTTGATTTTATAATTAAATGAAAGCTATTGTAAAATTTGAAAAATAGCTTAAAACTTGACTAACAAGTTGAGAGGGCTCAAGATGATATTGTAACATTACAATTAATGTTGATTGTAATGCATACACAAATTTAGTGTCTCAGACAGTGATCAAAGTGTGTATTATATACAATGTATTCAATTATTTATTTTAATATTCATGTTTAATATGGTAACCAAATCACTTGTACGAATTAATAAATTATTTACCTTAAATTATCCGCCGTGTGATTTCTTGTGCTTCGTCTATGACGCGTTTCAGAGCTTATGCTCCATCATCAGATATTAAAAACGTAAAACTGTCACTCTTGCGAGATCGTTAAGAAGTTAAATTAGGGCGGAATGAACTTGAACGGGTGCGCACCCAAATCCGCGTACGGTTCACATGCTAAATTTTGACTTCTTAACGATCTCGCAAGAGTGACAGTTTTACGTTTTTAATATCTGATGATGGAGCATAAGCTCTGAAACGCGTCATAGACGAAGCACAAGGAATCACACGGCGGATAATTTAAGGTAAATAATTTATCAATTATTTATGTTTTTTTACTAATTTTCTTATTTTTTCCATTGGAATTATGTAGATTATGAGGATCTATGAGGTTCAGCTGGTTAGGAAATGTGATGTACATGTAGGATAATAGAGGGCCCAAAGCAATTCTTAGAGGGACAATAGATTGGCAAAGAAAGAAAGGAAGACCCAGAAGAAGATGGCTACCTGATGTGGAAGATGACCTTAGGACGATGGGTATTGGAGATTGGAGGCAGAGGCTGGAGAACCAAGGTGTTTGGAGACGACTTGTTGGGAAGGCCAAGGCTTAAGGTGGACGGTAGCGCCAGAGAGTCAGTCATTATGTAGATTATACGCTACTGTGATTTATGAAAATAAATTGTGAATAAACTTGTTTACTGATACTAAACTTAGCAAGTAGATTATACTCTGTGCTGCTTATGATTTGAATTAAAAAATGTAATCTGTCACAAACAAACTGTGCATTATATTAAACTGTAATGTTTAGATAGGTTGTTATTTTATCTCTAGATGTGCTGACATAAATCTTCAAGTTATGAATACATGCAGTTTCATTTAATTTCATCAGTGACATATTGTGGACATTTAAAAACACAAGATTTTTACCTGGTTGACAATAAAACAGTTCATCACTCCATTGTCCATCGTCTCTGCAGATTATTTCTCTGTACGGAGGAGGCCGAATTTGATTATACGATGGTTTACATTCGCCTTTTGCTCGTGTTCCAGGGTGCATTGGCTTGCTACAGTCAACATTACTTTCTCCGTAAAAACATCTTACAGCTACATTTAATGATATCAGTGATGAGCACATTTCTGAAAAAATAAATTAAATAAAAACCTATGTTGACCTTTGAGAAGGAAAGTAAATTATTCCTGTTTGACTAGAATGCATTACGTGAAGTATAAAGACGTCAATCATACATACACATGTGTATACCGATTTTTATCTGACCTCACCCAGATTAATTTTTTTAAATATTAATTGTCAGAAGAACTGTGTACCTATAATAAAATTATAGTAAACAAGAACTTTGCAGGTTTCTGTAAAGTCCTGCAGGACTCCTGCTTATAAAGTTCTGTGAAATATTAGGAACATAATTTTTAATCCATTATGGCATATACAATAATTTGACTTTGTTAATATTTTTGTTCTCCTGTTTCCTCTCCACATTGAGTGCGTAATTCCCCTTAAGATATCAAAATACAGTAGTATTGAAGGCCTTTGTGTTACAATAGTATTACAGTAGCATGCCACGAGTGTAACGGGACATTTTGGCCTACCAGGGGTAATATAAAAAATCAGTGTATTTTGAGAAAATATTATTTTTTGATGTAACGCAATTTTGGTAGATATAAACATAAATTGAGAATAAAGGTAAATTTTATGGGTAACAAAATTGGCAGGAGTGATTGGAAATATTATTCATAAATTATAAAGACGTAGAAGAAAAACAAGCGAAAATGTGTCAAGGTCAGCTCCAGTGACTTACAAGTTGTGTAACAGATTATATAAGTGCATACGTCAGAGACAAACCCAGCTTTGGAATGTAGGGGTGTCAGACGAAACTACTACTGGCGTAGGGATACGAGAACACAAGACAATGAAAAGTTGGTAAACAGCAGCGGCAACTACACAAAATAGTCTAAGCAGTCGGCCATGAACAACTAACAACTACGGACGCAAGTAATCAGCGCGTCCGCCGACCGGGCGTAATTGTCGTCACGCCCGCAGTTAAATAAGATGGGATATAAAATCGAAATTATACATAAATAACGTAAATAACAGTTTATTTTCATATGATAACAGTGTTGGAGATTAACAGTTAAAAATAACAAATGTGCGCGTAAAACAATGTGACGTCTTCAGGACTCATTGAACAGCTAAGTAAAAAGAAAAAGGTGTAACTAAATATTTAACAAGGGTAAATCGAAATTATAATAAAATAAAATTTTAAACAAATAACGATATCTCTAAGGGAATAAAGTAACTGTGTGTGTGTGTGTGTGTGTGTGTGTGTGTGTGTGTGTGTGTGTGTGTGTGTGTGTGTGTGTGTGTGTGTGTGTGAAAGTATATAAACAAAGAAGGCTGGTTTGTGTTGCTTATATTTTAATTTAGTTCATATTTAATTTCTTGAAGTTTTATTTGGAATTCACATACCATGTTTTATTCTCATTGTAGCAGAATGACTATATAATCAATAACTTTCGTAAATGTGAATTTATAGGCCTAGTAGACAAAGGAGGGCAGGAGATAATTTGTTAATAATGAAAACTTATAGCAAAAATGTCAATAAAACTCAATTCTTTTGAAACAAAATAAGGTTTTCTTTATTTTGAACAACCATAATCTGATCTCCTGAGTTCGCCGAAAAGAACCCGACTTTGGTAAGTACATATTTTTGTTTCTTGCAGTTGGTGCAAATGCAAGATGGCGCCCGAAAGAATTAGAAAGTAATAAGTAAACAGTGAATAACAATTTAAAATCAATTAAGTTTAATTATCAAAAAAATTAGATCACAATTGGCTTCCGAAGGCAGGGACATTTTATATAAAATATTTTTATATAAAAATAGGTCTTCTTGGGAGAGCAGAAATGGTTGTTTGAAATAAAAATTTGTGTACGTAAAATAGACGTAGATATGGGTTATGTTTTGATAAATGTAAAATATTGATGTTGATGTTTTGTAACGGATAAGATGGTAGTATAAGTAGAATAAAAAAGATATTATATAAATAAATTTTGAACATGACGCTGTACAAGATAAGGATATTGGTTTCAAGTGGAATATATGGGAACGTGAATTTAGAGGGGTTGTAGATAAAATGACAGACGAGGAGTGGGGTAATTTGGAAGATAATTTTAGGCAAATGGAAGAACAAGAAGATGGAATATTTGCTGAAATTAAAAATAACAGAGATGATATTGGTAGTAAGATGACGAATAATAAAGGTAAGATTGTGGAAGTAATGGTAGTAGAAAATAAGACAGTGAATAGGCCTAATGATAAGGATGATAGGGTAGTAATGGTAGAAATTGTTAGAGAGACAGATCAATTAAACGAGAATAAAGGCGATCAGGGAACAGATAAGAAGGTAAGTGATGCTAATATAAGTAATAGATATAATAAGGATGATACAATGGATATATTACGAACAATATCTAGTAATATTAAGGAACTAGGAAATGATATCAAGGGATTAAATAATGATATGAAAGAACGAAACAAGAAGTGGGAAGGAGATAGACGTCAAATAAAAGAGAATACAGAAGTCGAATTAAAACAGGTAAGTGTTTGTAATGGTAGTAATATGACGAAACTTCGTAAAGGAATAATTAACAAGGAGAGTAATAACGATAATTCTAATAATGAATTAATAAATAATAGTGACAAAATAGTGGAATGGGTAGTGTTAGATAGTAAATTATTGAGTAGTGATGATAATGATGTTAACTACAATTCTGAGGTATGTAGGAGTGAGAATTATGACAATGTAAGTAAAAATATGATGTTAAAGAATAATGGGGTAAATATTGAGAGTACTGATGAAGTTTAGAATGTAATAATGGAATGTTAATATGTGTTTATGAGTCAGAGAGAAAGTGGAAAGATAGTATAGAGGTACAAGGATGGCAGAGGGTAAATTTTCCCCAGGTTTATTGTAAAATAAGGTGTTTACAAATGTTGTTGTTGAAGGGCAAGAGCCCCTTGTTATTGGAAGACATGAGGTCTTTGAGTTGTTCCCCGAATTTTTATGAGTTAGTACCCTCTGTGTGGGATGGTAGAGAAAGTGTGATATGGTGTTATAGTGAGAGAGATTTAGATAGAGAGTTGTGTATTGATAGAGAGATAGATTATTTCAGTTAAAGAGGAATTACAAAGAGTTGAAAACGAGGTTAGAATTGAAGGAAATAGATGATATAAAATACTTACCTTGTAAAATGGAGATGGATAATTATTTTTATGATGATGATAAAATAACTGACTTTATATTGAATAAAACTACTGATGGAGACAGAACCAGAATTCCAAATGTAGACGGGTTTTATGAATTGATAGATAAGAATGGTGTCAAATATTATGTCGATAATGGTCATAATAATTATAATAATTTGTATGTGTATAACAATGATTTATGTTATAAATATGTTAGATATTTATATGATGATGGAGGTTGAATTTAAAATGAGTGAATGGACATTTTTAAGTATTTTAATTTATGGTTCTGTACTTGCTAACTTAGAGAATGAAGCGTGGTAAACTGAAAAATAGTGATGAAAAATTGTAAATAAATTAATAGTAAAGTTTATTGTGTCTATGTTGTAAGATGTTATGTAAACAATGTGTGTGTAGTAGAAATTGGTGTACTAATAATAATAATAATATTTTGGTAGACCAAATAAATAACAAGAATAGATAGGAAAGTAATTAATGACTTGTAATTGTTTTGATAATAATTGAAATATGTTGTGTCCTTAAATAATTGATGGAATGTAAAAAATTGAGATGTTTAAAATATTTTGATTGATTTAAAATGGAATATAATTGAATTATGATGAGGAATTTTAATAATTTTATGAGATTTAAACTTGATATTAAATAGTGAATAAATATAAAGTTGTAAAAGAGATAATTTGGGTAAGGATAATGGTTTAAGTAAGACTTTTGAATCAGTCCAAGTTGAGTATAGGTGGGTGTTAGAGAGAATAAGAGGTGAAATACAAGTAATGTAGAATTTGAATATTGATAGTGACACAGTAGCTATGGGGGAATATGTAGAGTAATGATTGATATATTGAGGTAATAAAAAATGTGGATATTATGTAGAATATGAAAGTGATGTAAGGGGAGAGTAATGAGTTAAAAGGGGAATTTTGTAAGGGGGTGGTGTGATAAGGAGTCCTCAACGAAAAGCGTTGTGGCGGGAGGGAACCGATTAGCGCCGGAAAGGGTTACCTAGGGAGGGTCCAGGAACCAAATGAGGGAATGAGCATTGGGAGGGAACACACATCCTGAGTACAAAGGGGTAGAGAGTATTTTGTTATAAGGGTAGAATGATGCGAAATGAGTTAGAGTAGTAAGTTAGAGGTAGAGAATGGTTGGTAGATGTTTTGAGAGATAGGTGTCATACTAGTTAAAGTTGTTAAGTGAGTATTAGAGTCAAAAAGGGGGGAAGATTATGGGTAAATGCCAAGTAGATAAAGTGAATTGTTATGCATAACTGAGAATCACCTAAATGAATAAAATGGAATAATAAATGAAATGTTATGTAAAATGAAGGTTGAAAAAAAACTTTTTTGGGGGGAAAAGAATAATAAAAGTTCAATTGAGATTAAAATGTAATTTTATAATTTTATATGCCAATTTAAAGATGTCAAGTGTGTAATTTTTGGTCAAACTTAAATGCGAATTGTTTATCTTAAGGTAAAAATGACAATGTGAATTATGAATATACTGTGTTTTATTGTGTTGTATTATGTTTGTTAGTGTTTAAGAGACTTTTATGAATTTAAACATTTTAGATGTAAATTGGGGATGAGAGAGATGTGTAATATGGTAATGGGAAATGTTTATTTAAATTCTGATAGAATCAGAGGAATGTATTTTGAATTTTGGGATAAAAGTTAACAAGAGAAAGTAGAAAGAATGAGATTATGGAATTTTAAAACAGGTATCATGTTATGTTAGGTATTCATATATATGTTAGAGGTTAAGAGGAAAAACCAGTGCTTCTTAACGCAAACCAGCACCGCTAAGGGGAAGCAGATCAGTTAGGGATATAGTATGGTACAAGGCCACTAGTTGATATTTTGATTTGTTGTTTCAGTGTTTGGTGATGCTGTGGCGGCGGTCCTGAGCTGGCCAGCGCGTCAGAGCAGGAGCGTTAAGTACCTGGCTGACTTTATGGTGTTGGGATCTCGAGAGAGAAGTCCAGTAAGGTCATTCAGGTGCGGTTACAGTCACTGGACCAAGGGTGAGTTGATTATATTTTTTTTTTGTAAACCGTAAAGGGGGTTGTGGCGACATATCCTGGCTGATCCCTTTAGCAAGTATGAGTGTGTCAATGAGAGTTTTTATGCTTCGGCATAAATCCTCTCATTGAGGGGGTATTGTAACGGGACATTTTGGCCTACCAGGGGTAATATAGAAAATCAGTGTATTTTGAGAAAATAATATTTTGTGATGTAACGCAATTTTGGGAGATATAAACATAAATTGATAATAAAGGTAAATTTTATGGGTAACGAAATTGGCAGGAGTGATTGGAAATATTATTCATAAATTATAAAGACGTTGAAGGCAAACAAGCGAAAATGTGTCAAGGTCAGCTACAGTGACTTACAAGTTGTGTAACAGATTATGTAAGTGCATACGTCAGAGACAAACCCAGCTTTGGAATGTAGGGGTGTCAGACGAAACTACTACTGGCGTAGGGATACGAGAACACAAGACAATGAAAAGTTGGTAAACAGCCGCGGCAACTACACAAAATAGTCTAAGCAGTCGGCCATGAACAACTAACAACTACGGACGCAAGTAATCAGCACGACCGCCGACCGGGCGTAATTTTCGTCACGCCCGCAGTTAAATAAGATTGGATATAAAATCAAAATTATACATAAATAACGTAAATAACAGTTTATTTTTATATAATAACAGTGTTGGAGATTAACAGTTAAAAATAACAAATGTGCGCGTAAAACAATGTGACGTCTTCAGGACTCATTGAACAGCTAAGTAAAAAGAAAAAGGTGTAACTAAATATTTAACAAGGGTTAATCAAAATTATAATAAAATAAATTTTTAAACAAAAAACGAGATCTCTAAGGGAATAAAGTAACTTTGTGTGTGTGTGTGTGTGTGTGTGTGTGTGTGTGTGTGTGTGTGTGTGTGTGTGTGTGTGTGTGTGAAAGTATATAAACAAAGAAGGCTGGTTTGTGTTGCTTATATTTGAATGTAGTTCATATTTAATTTCTTGAAGTTTTATTTGGAATTTATATACCATGATTTATTCTCATTGTAGCAGAATGACTATATAATCAATAACTTTCGTAAATGTGAATTTATAGGCCTAGTAGACAAAGGAGGGCAGGAGATAATTTGTTAATAATGAAAACTTATAGCAAAAATGTCAATAAAACTCAATTCTTTTGAAACAAAATAAGGTGTTCTTTATTTTGAACAACCATAATCTGATCTCCTGAGTTCGCCGAAAAGAACCCGACTCAGGTAAGTACATATTTTTGTTTCTTGCAGTTGGTGCAAATGCAAGATAGCGCCCGAAAGAATTAGAAAGTAAAAAGTAAACAGTGAATAAAAATTTAAAATCAATTAAGTTTAATTATCAATAAAAAGTTAGATCACACGAAGATTGTTCAATAAACATACGTTTGATCTGTGCAGCCGTGACTTCGCCGAAATGGCAACAGAATGTATTTGTTTATATTGTCTGTTTAAGTACTAGTGACATGTCAGTCAAAAATATTTGCAGTTTGCTCTTTTCTGAGCATTGTGACTGTTTGAAAAATGGCATCTATGATAGAAAATCCGTCCAAAGATAATCTCCGTGCCGTTATTCAGTTCTTGGTCGCTGAAGGGTGTCAGCCAATAGACATTTATACAAGAATGATAGCTGTATATAGTGACTATAGTTATTCTCATATGGCAGTGGTTGAATGATGCAATAAGTAAGTATAATAAGTAAAAAGTTATAATTGAATAGTGATGATGCCCATAATATCAATAATTTTATAACAGTTCGTAGAGAATTATATCTTTCAATGAATGATTTATCTAAATTTGGTAATACAAAAGTTGACTTTTTAATTAAGTAATGCTTTCAAGCAAGTGACAGAGTAACAAATTCATAACACTAACATATATAAATAATCACACTGAAAAAATAGCCTACAAATTCAAAAAAAGCAGGATACTGAATTGCATACAAAGCTACATACAAAACAGAACATACACTATCAAAACACACACACACAAAGCACAAAACAAATTCGATCTACCTGGTATTTACAAACTAAACTGCTCAGATTGGAACAAATTCTACTTAGGCCAGACAGGACGTAGCTTCAAACAAAGATACATTGAACACACAAAGGCACTGCACTCCACTACAGAATCCACCTTTGCAAACCACCTCATTGAAGCAAACCACACATACAAAAACATCGACAATTTCATGGACATTCTACACGTACACAAAAAATGCCGTGTACTAGACACTCTCAAACAAGTGGAAATATAGAAACACACGAAGACACATACAAACAACATCCTAAAAGAACAGACATAATTCAAATCACACGCATTATTCGAACATATCATACCTCACACACACGATATCGATCCTTCAAAAGTCGATACCGTCGCCAGGAACAAGACAGACAGTGCTCCAAACGGCAGCCTCTGAAGAAGCTTTTTAAAACCAAAAACTGGTTCAGGCTATAAGGTAAAACTTTTACGTTTTTACCTATGAAAACTTTGTTTTCCAAGTCGGTAGTTATTTAATTATATTTAATTAAATTATATATTGTCCTGCTACTTCCAATTAAACAAATGTACTCAGTGAAATTAGGTTTTTATTTTATAAGCATGAACATACAGATCTCAGGGCAAGTAGCACAGACGTAATAAATCTATTATAAACACAATAATATTTCTTAAAATGAATACAAAATATTTAACATTTAAATATTCTAAATTATTTGGTTTATAATTGTTACTTCCAACTCACGCCATCCACAACAAGAAAAACTACATACAAGAACAATTGCTTAAATATGAAACAATGTTTATAATTTGTTTCCAATTAAAATATAAGTGTTAATATTTATTTTACACAACTGAAACTTGATCACGTGTTATTTTGAAAACTACACTATTCGTATAACACCAAAACATATAATGTTTGAGTAATCTGTCCGGTCACTTACTTTCATTGAAGAGTGTAAATAGAAGTTTCTAAGTGTTAAAATTCTGCTTCTTTTATTCAAATAAATGTGTGTTTGAATATATTATTACTCATTACCTGGTATGTATTATTTTAATTTTAATTTAGTTTATTCTTTCTTTCTGTTACTTCCTTGATGGTAATGCTTATATATTTTCCATGTCAAGTTGTCATTGAACCCTCCAGCTCAGATTTTGATGAAACTTTGTCTTTGTTATCCTTCCGTACAGATACGAAACCACATTAAGTTTTATAGCTATAGCTTTACTAGTTAGTTTTTCTAGAGGCACTTAAGATTTAAGTTAAACTGGCATTTTTACTCTTTCCAAGGCTTCCCAGACTAAATTATACCTTCAATATTATACAGCTTTTATATTATGTTTGTTCCTTTCTGTCTTATTGACACTCTTCTTAATTACTGATGTATTTGTATGTTAATTTCAGATAATGTTCTTCTATTTTTGATTCATTTTACTTATTTCCTTTGATTTTTTTAAACCATTCTTCTTGTTGGATGTATTCTCGTCAAAGATTCAAATAAGAGTGAATTTTCTTCTTTAGGTTGTTGTGGATTAAAATATATTTTTCTTAGGTTGTCCTAGTTTTACACTGTAATGTTTGTTAATTCTTGTTTTAGTGAATTCTGATTCAGACATGAATAAATGAGAAAATAATGAAACGTATTTATTTAATTAAATTCATAAGTTACAAATTACATATCACAAATCAGACAACGGCTTTGAAAAACATGGACATTGATGTTTGCAAAGTGTGTGAAAATAACTGAGTTATGTAAACTGAAACTAATTACACCTGTAATTAATAAGTAACAAACAATTATGATATATTCACATAACTTGTGGGAAATCATGCATTTAATGCAAATGTTGTTTGCACATCAAATATACCATTATTGCAAAAAACACACAAAAATGATGTGATGAAAATGGACACTTACACCAAGCTGTGTATGTTAGAGATGGAATTTTTCCATACCTAACATGTCAGTATACACCAGACTATAAATACCTCCAACAATTTTAAATGAGAAACAGGTGATAATAACAGAGGTCTGTGATGGAAAAATTGTCT
The DNA here is from genome assembly GCA_034769895.1 of Magicicada septendecula. Classification (NCBI taxonomy): domain Eukaryota; kingdom Metazoa; phylum Arthropoda; class Insecta; order Hemiptera; family Cicadidae; genus Magicicada; species Magicicada septendecula. The sequence goes on along the minus strand of JAWRYS010001378.1, from coordinate 163,750 downwards.
TAAATGTAATTGGTGACTTTAGTTTTTTGGGTGATACGGATTACTGGAAAAATTATGAAAAAATTAGTGCTTACAGTTTTCTTACAAATAATAAAACAGGGCTAATTTTGATATATCTGATAAATTATAAAGTACAGTATAGCTATTTATATATACATTGTACATACATTTATATATATTAAATAATTATTTTGTATATATAAATACTTGGTAAGGGAGTACAAATGGTTTGGAGCCTAAGAACCACAGTGATGACTGCTACTTTTGTTCAAGTAATGTACAAGGTTTTACTCTGAAAAATAAAAAGGAGATTTCTAACCTAACAATGAATCGGCCATACACCCTGTTCCCCATGGAGCTGGTGTGTTCCTTTGCCTCCAGATTCATTAGACAACATTTGTGAAGATTTGGGAACACTGTACCTAACAGGTACAGTAGTGAAGACAGTAGTGGGTGATACTTATGATCCTGGCACCAATTACCAAAAACGTTTCACACAGTCAAAGTTGAATGATTCAGTTAGAGAGTTAGATTTCCCTAAGAATTTGGCAGAAGTATTGGGTTCCAGATTGAAGAAAAAATATAGAACCAGCAGCACCCATAACAAAGTCACTATATGGTAATGATGTAGATACAATAAAATAAATTATTATTTTTAAGACTAATTTCAAAGTCATTTAATGTATAGAGTTTCAGGACCTTATTAAAACCAAAATATTTTGAATGATACTCTGAATATTAAGGGAATAAAACTGAACAGACACGTCCAAGAAGGAGCAGCTTAGCAAATCTTTCTAGGCAATTTATGAAATTGATATTGATTAATTTGATTACAAATAGCCTACTGTTCATTTCTTTCTTTGTAGCATCAGTAGTAATTGATTATTAAACAGTGTTAATTGTTAATTTGAGCTTCAAGTAGAGCCTATTTTTTTGCAGTTGATATGAGATTTCAGGAAAGGCTAGTGAAGATGCTGAAGGCGATTAGGGATGTTGGAGAGGGGGAAGAGTTCCAAGTTTCCAATTTTACATCTGGTCACCCTAATATATCTACATCTAAATGAATTAAATGTCTACTACTAATGTTACTAACAAAATAATTTTTCTATAGATTATTTAAATACATCACAAAACTTGTGTCTATTACACTTTTACTATTACCTACCTCCCTAATGCATTTTATCAGAAATGTTTAAGCAGATTTCAACTTACTTCTACAGGCTGGAATTTTTGGAGACCACTGTCCACTAACACACCAAACATACGGACTTTCATCTTTAATGTAGTATCCTTCACTGCATTTGAATGTTAATGCCCAACCTTCATTAACAAGTGTTCCAGGTCCTTGCCTACAAGCTGCTGTTCCATTCTTAAATGCACATAATACTCCAGTATATGCCCCAAACTCTGGTTGTTGAGGAAGAAGACACCCTCCTCCTTTTGGTGATAGAATTGAAGGTCTAAACAAGATGTTTAAACTAGTCATTCAGTTGTTAATATGCATGTAAACTAATATTCATATTTCTACCTAATCACTAATATTTATGTATGCACATAGAAACTGACACAGACATACATAGGCTTGAGAGAGATGTTTATTTTGTAAATTATGTCCTGCTAAATATTGTACAGAAGAAAGATTATGCTCTCATGCCATTCCTGGAATGTCAAGTAGTAGTAAAGGGTATCCAAGGTTAAGAGGAATCTAATGCCCTTAATCACGGATTCCGAAATAAATTATATAATACTACAGTTTCTTGAGCCTAAAAAAATCCATAATCCATACCTCTGATTCTTCCCCACAAACACCCAGGGGATGAAAAACCCATTTTTTCATATTTTTTCTCCCGTTCTAGTCCAAGAAAATTTTTGACCTTTTATGTGAATTTTTTTAAAGGTACGTGGCCCGTATTTAGGCCCTTAAAAAAATGTTAGAATCTTTAGAATCAAAATATCTCTAAAAATAGTCCATGTAACAAAAGTTTTCTTTTTCCAATTTTGTAAAACTTTTAGTAATTTAACTCGATGCATTTTTTCAGATTTTTGGAATAGTGGTTCTTGGTCAAAAACACGTTTTTGGCATTTTTAGCCATTTTTACCCATTTTTTGTAAACGTTTTACGATTACCTTGATATATACCCTTTTTCTTATTGAATGTCAGTTAAAAGTTACTTAACAGTGTCATAAAATGTAAGAGAAGGAGAAAGAGAAATGTAGGCCTACTTGTTTGTTTTAAGAGATTTTTATATAATAAATTGAAGTATAATAGTTTTTGTATTATTATAAAAAAAAGAGAAAAAGATTAGAGTGATAAAATGAAATCATATTTGTTTTACGATAACCAGGTGTTAAGTGTAATTATTACGCCAGAACCATAGGCGTAACCTATTTCTGTGCTGAAAGCTCGCCTAAAACGAACCTGTGAGTCTCTGAATTGAAATAAATAAATAAACCAAATTGTTTGAAAGGGCAGAGTGTAAAAAGGTTTCCACATTCCCTTTTTCCAAATGTGGTGGCGACCTTGAGAGTTTGGGATCTTCTGTTGGGTTATTAAGTTAAGTGCGTAAAAAGATAGTAGTTAGCTGGGTAAGTAAAGAAAAGTAAAGTTAGTACTTTTGTGGTTTGTGGAAATATATTACAAAAAGTTACAATGAATAAATGGGGTTTTAATCCCCTGGCGGTGGGAGGGGGAAGAATACGAGGTATGGACTATGGGTTACCTTTTTTTAGGCTCAAGAAACAGTATTATATAATTTATTTCAGAATCCGTGATTAAGGGCATTTGACCCCTCTTAACCCAGGATACCTTTTGGTACCACTTGTTAAAAATAGTAAAAGTTGCATTTCAAGAAAATACAAACCTCCTCTGGAGGAAGGGACACATTGGGTGCAATGCAAGGAAATTTTACAAATGAATCTTCATGAAATGTAGGCATTTGCCAGCTATTTATTTGTCTTAAAATCAGAAAATTTATGAACATGTTAATTATTCAGTTTTTTTTGGTTTGCTTATATAATAATACATGGTAACATTCATAATTTTGTGTAAATATTGAAGGCCTATTATGGATACAAAATTAAAAATAGAATAAGTGTACCAAGTTTAATCTGCCTATAATCCATGCCATCACAGTAGGCATTATCTCATCAGATAAGCATGTCCATTGTAATCAGGTTACCATAATATTAAAGAGCAAAGATAATATTTATTATAAAGTTTACTGTAGTATGTTTTTAGGAATAAGTAGCCCTCTATATAAAGAGAGCATGGAGATATATTACAGAAACTATTATTTACAAATTAAAAAGTGAAAGAATATTGTAACGTTATTTATTACTACATCATAATATTTTTATTCATGCCTTCATGTAAGTTTATGACAACAGAAAAGTTGTATTCAGATAAAAATGATGCCTTAAAATATTGAGTTGCCTTATAATTCAGATAAGTTGCATGCCTTAAAAGTAGGTATTCAGTACAAGCTAAAGGTTGTACACAATATTGGTCTGCTCTTTCTGAATGCCTCTTTAGATACAAGAGGCCTCAAGTGTATATTGTGAGTGTTAAGGGTACCGTGTTGTTCAGTCTCAGTGTAGGCCTATGTATTCAGGCAGCTAATGACCTTTCAGCTGACACTATGTTTGCAGGTATGGCATAGAAGAGTTTGATATATTTGGCAACTTGCACACTACATTGTCCTTTAGCAAAAACTTCCTTACTTTGCATAGTGTAGTTAACATTCTTTTCCTTGTCTACCAATGCTCCCAAGCACCAACAATAATAGCGAGAGCCTCTCAGAATCTAAGTTGTTTGCAAAGAATGTTACGTTTGCTTGAAATTGTTCGCACCACCAACTGACAACAGAGACACACGCCTTCTCCAACCGTGGTGCTTTTCGAAACCCTGGGAATTGAAACTTCTGTTTTAGATAACTTTGTATGGTGCTCAGTACCTTGCTATTATTATGCTGAATAATATTATTTTGTGCCTTGGTTGGAATCGTAAGGTGTAAAGCACAAGAACTATCACAATTCTTTTACATTTCACTGACAGGCACCATCAGGTTTCATACAAGATAATGGGCTATGGCATTTAGTTCCAAGACAGGGTTCATCGTGTGTCAGTAAAGAGGGATGGAGGAATATGATCTGTTTATCAGATTGTATTCTGTGCATAATGTTTAAGTCATCCACATTTTTGTTTTAACTATTATTTCAAACTATTTAAAAATGTGCACATTTTGAAGTTTATAATCACTAAATTCCACAATTCTCCTCACATTTGCTTTCTATCCTCCCCAGACTTACATATTTGGTTTTCTCCCAGTAAGACAGCTGCTTCCTTAGCTTCTCTGTTTCTACTCCTTTTGCTTCTTTCACTTTTTCCTTGTTCCTCACTGTTAGAGCAATATCATTTGTATACAAAAATAATATTAACCAGTTTGTGGTTGTTAGTTTTTCTACTCTGCAGTTCCTTATTATGCCTTCTACTGCAACATTATACAGTGTCTCTGGCACCATTCCTTCCCACACACTTCTCAATATCGCTACTACTTTTATCAATCATTCTTGTATTAACACTCTGACCTTTGAACTTCAAGCATAATTTGAATTAATCTTACATAATTTCTGAGATAACAATTAATTATGTATCATATAATCATAGTCTTCTTTGAAAGTCTATGCATACTATACGTAAAACTTTTGCTTATACATAACCACCTTTTTAACCCTGTGTTACAATAATGATTTGCTTGACAGTCATATTGTTTAGAGTATTTGCATATAAATGTATATATATATATATATATATATATATATATTACTCGTATACAAACACAAGGAGCAATAATGATCTTATTTAATTCAAAATTTGCAAATTAAAAAAATATCAAAATTACTATTATCTTATTGATTTTATTATCTTAAATTACTTCTTACATATATAAAATTATTGTTTAAAATTAGAAGGTAACATATTGTCATTTTTGTTATTATCATAAGCTTAGAAGATTTATAAAAATATAATATATAGTTGCAATTAACTTACGAGACACTTGAGCACTGTGATTCAGTTTCATCAGATTTATCTGGACAGTCCACTTTGCTGTCACATACAGAAAATTTATCAATGCACTGACCAGATGTACATTTAAATTCTGTCTCCCTGAAATGTCATATAGCATCTATTATTTTACACATAATATTAATATTCTTGACACAAAATAACCACACTAAAACACAATACTATTGGCACACATAGTAGCAATTAGAGTTCTTGCCTTTGGTAGACATCTCCCAGTCTGCTTGTAAAAATAACAATGTTTTTAACTTTCTGAGAATGAGAGGATGCGTAGACATAAGTACATGTATCATTCATTAAAGTTTATAGATAAGTTTCTTAGGACATCTGTATGCCTGTTTCAGGTTTGAAGTATGTTGTAGGAGGGAAATAATGAGGTATAATTACTGGAGAATATTAGTGGCATTGTATGGTAGCATAATTACTGGCACTTCAGCATCTGACACTATCACCAAAATCTGGGCTAAGGTTAGCCCTTGACACTTTCTCTATTTAGTATGTGAAGTATCTGATTGATTCTTAAAAATATAGTTAATATAAAATAAACAGACTATTTTCGTCTATTGTTCATCAGCACTCAGTTATTATAAAAAACCCAATGTACTATAAGAAAGTAAATTGTAACCAAATTCAGATTTATTATAATAGAAGTTGATTGGAGGATCCAATGGAAATTTAATCTGTGATTTCAGTAATTCTGTTACACTTACAGAATAGAGAAATATTACAGAAACATGTAAATATCGTTCGTTCATATTCTTTAACGGACTTCAAAAAGTAGCTTCTACATTCTTTGTCAACTGTCAGCGCTTTTTGCTTCATTTGTAATATTTCTGTCCAATAGGCTTGTATTACCAAACTTGCTTAAGTAACCTGCCACCTAGCATCCTATTCAGATGGGCAACCAACTCTCTTTGTTTTCACCATTATACTTTTGGATTTTAAATATTGTTACGATGGTTCACTTGATCGTCGTATGGTACAGTGGAAAGCAAAATACAAGACACCAATTAAGTCACTAATCACCAGTTTTAATTATCAAAGTTAAACAGTTCGTAATTAACAACACAGTCTCTTACAACAAATCAAATTAAAATTGTTCACACGCAATAAAATGTCAACTAATATAAAACAATTGTATACAATTATATCGCCTGATTATAAAACATAACACTCCACTATTTCCACTTGAACGCACAGAGTAATATCGCCCGATAATAACTGAACTAAGGCCGCTGCCGCCTTGTATTTATACACCGTCCACAGACCAGAACATTCCACAACTACGCGTCATCTCTACTACGACGTAATTAATTGCGGCCTTGACACAGCGCATGCGACAGCGCGAATTCCGACACAGTCTACCAACTGTGCTGAGAATAACGTATGTCACAATATTCAGCTAGATTCCTCTAGGACATTCGATAAACACGTAGATTATTCTGTAATGTCTAACACTGCCCCCTCCTTAAACCTGTTCGTCCCGAACTGGCAGACCGACTCTGAAGTAATATTTGGCCAGGCGATCTAGGTGGACAACCTTGAACTTTCGCTGTCCTTCCTGTTGAATACGGTAAACAACATCGTTGATTCTTTCTTTCACAGTATAGGGTCCTTCCCAGTTAGTCTGCAACTTATGTGAGCGACCACGACGGCGCTTATGGTTGAACAACCAGACCTTATCTCCTCCTTGGAAACCCACACTATTGCTGCGAATGTCATATCGAGGTTTCATTTTATCACTGGCAATCTTCAGCCGTCCTCTTACCAAGCGATTCATTTTTCGCAGTTGGTTGTCTAAATGCGAGGAATAGTTCTGTGGCCCTTGGGACTGAGTCTCAGGTGATCCCCAGATCAAGTCCCCAGGAAGTCAAATCTCCCGCCCAAACACCAATTTTGCAGGAGTCATGCCGGTTGTGTCGTGTACTGATGATCTATACGCCATAAGGAATAGTGGTGTACGTTGGTCCCAGTCTGTTTGGTCAACAACCTTTGAATGATGCTGCTCAAGTGTCCTATTGAATCTCTCAACCATCCCGTCAGACTGAAGATGCAAAGGCGTTGTCCTGGTCTTTCGAATTCCGAGTAGACGGCATAATTCTTTAAACACTCCTGATTCGAAATTTCTCCCTTGATCCGTATGGATTTCCATAGGGGCTCCATAATGGCAACTGAAGTTGTCAACTAACTGCTTTGCCACAGTGGTAACCTCCTGATTTGGAATTGCGTAGGCTTCCACCCACTTAGTAAAGTAGTCACCTACAACCATGATGTACCGGTTTCCATCGTCAGTAACTGGGAATGGTCCAGCAATGTCTATGGCAATTCTCTCAAAAAGCAGTTCAACGTTATACCGTCTCATTTTTCCCCTGCTTCTGGTTTGTGGGCCCTTGCTTGCAGCACATATTTCACACATCCGAACCCATTCCTCTACGTCGTGGCGAAGATGAAGCCAATAGAATCGCTTCCGTATTTTGTCAAGGGTTTTCTTAACGCCAAGATGGCCTCCAGATGTTCCGTCATGCATCTCTTTCAAAACAGACTGCACTTTACTTTAGGGAACTATCAACTGCATGATCACGTCTCGTCCATCTGCACTTTCCCAAGCACTTTTCAGCAATACGTTTTCTAAGCTAAAAGATTCCTATTGTGCCCAGTAGCCTTTCAGCACTTCGGACCAATGGCAGATATCTTGCCAATCCGGAAGGCGACCTTCCTCTTTTACTGTCAAGATCGGTCCAATGTCTTCATCAGTCATCTGCTCTTGTAGACAGTCTTGTGTAGTCCAGCCGTGTGCCAGGAAATCTACAGTGATGGCTTGAAGATATTCGCTTGAGTTTTGTTCTTCCTTTCTGTGGCAATGTCGGCAGTTTTTCGGGCACTGTCTTTGTGATAAGCCATCTGTATTTCCATTCAGCCGCCCCCTTCAATATTGTACCTTGAAGTTGTAATATTGTAGACGTTCGAACCATCTTGCCAACTGTCCTTCCGGATTTCTAAATCTCAAGAACATCTCAAGCGCCATGCAAGCGCGGCATGGTTGGTACATAGTGAAAACTCTCTCCCATAGAGTTATTTATGGAAGTGCTCCAAAGCTCTAACAATTGCCAACAACTCTCTCCTTGTAACACAATAATTTCTCTCTGGCTTAGAGAGCGTCTTGCTCTAATACGCTATTACTTCTTCTTCACCGTTCTTCACGTGAGCAAAACTGCTCCTAGAAAAGTATTACTTGCGTCTGTGTCTACGACATACTTCCCTTCGGAAACGGAGAAAACGAAAATTGGCTGTGAATATAATGAAATTTTCAAAGTCCTAAATGCTTGATCACACTCTCTCGACCAGCGGAAGGTACGTTTATTTGCCGTTAGCTCATGTAGTGGTTTAGCAATAGTTGCGAAGCCTTCCACAAAACGTCTGTAATATGAGTATAACACCAGGAAACCCCGAACTTCGTGTTTACTCTTTGGCAATGGCCAGTCCCTTACGGTGTCTACTTTATTAGGATCCATGCTAACACCCGCTGCCGAAACCAGATGGCCTAGATACTGTACTTCCTTCTGGAATAGAGAACACTTCTTCGGGCACAGCTTTAGTTGGGCACCGTGAATTCCAGTTAGAACCTCCTTAAGGTTTTTCAAATGGTCTTTGAAAGTTTTCCTGATGACTATGATATCGTCTAAATAAACAAAGCAAATTTCCCATGTCAGAGCTCGGAGTACCAGGTCCATAAATCTTTCCAATGTTGCCGGTGCATTACAGAGTCCAAATGGCATGATTTTAAATTGGAATAAACCACTTGGAGTCGAGAAAGCGGTCTTTTCCTTGTCTTCTTGATGAAGACCCACTTGCCAATATCCACTCTTCAGGTCCAATGAGGAAAAGCACTGTGCTCCGTACAACGTGTCGAGTGTATCATCAACGCGAGGTAATGGATAGCAGTCTTTCTTTTTCACGTCATTCAGCCTCCGATAGTCTACGCAGAAACGTAATCCACCATCCTTCTTCGCAACCAACACTACCGGAGAAGACCAAGCACTTGACGAAGGCTCGATTATTCCCTCTGTCACCATGTTCTGTACTAACTAAGATATTTCCTCTTACTTAGATAATGGAGGCCTTCGGGGAGGTTTGCATATCGGTGTTGCGTCCCCAGTATTGATGCGATGTTGCACAAGAGAGGTTCTTCCCAGTGACTGTCCCCGAACTGCAAAAAAATCTTTGAATTCATGAAAAACCCGTCTGACTTGTTTTATCTCACCACTTGGGAGGTCGTTAGAAGATCTCTTCAATAATTCCAGCAATTCCTCTGGTAATTTGGAATTATCCGAAGCACAACTGGATCTTCGGCGTCATTCCGGTTACCCAGGCCACAGGTGTCAATTTGCCTAGGAGCGTATTGCTTTGTAAAGTGACAGCTTGATCCAAAATATTCGCTACTCTAATAGGTACATTTCCGGTTTCGTCAGGTTTTACTAAATTTCTGGCAATTAGTATGCCCGGTGTGCTGAATACCTGGGGTTCAAATATAGATCACTGGTTGGCCCTAGTATCTACCTCGGTTCTAGACATGACGAGTTTTTCGGATTGGCCACTTGGTTTATGACGTCCATCAATGTTTCAGATGTAGTCATTGTGGAGAGCATTACCTCTTCTCCTCCGATTCTCAAGACATTGTTTTTCAAATCTACTATAAATCCTTATGATTTCATAACGTCCACACCAAGAATTTCTTCATCCACAATGTCTGCAACAAGTACTTGATGATTAAACTCAAGTCGACCGAGGCGTAGGTGTATCTCCACTTTTCCAAACACTTTTGCAGGCCGTCCAGTTGCTGTTCGCAAGCTGCAAGAGCACCAGATTGGCTTGAGATCTTTCACCACATCGGGCCGCACAATGGAATCTGTTGCGCTTGTGTCAAACTGTAATCGAGGTTGGCCTTTCTTGAACGAATCCAGTAGCCACCCAATTGGCGGAGATACGTTGCCCAGTGACTGCTTCCGTCAAAGGTTGGAGCTTTGGCATGAACTGCATGAGCTTTGCAAAGTCCCTACTGCAGGCATAGTAATTTTCTCTATTAACTTATTTTCTGCGTCTTTTTCGGTCTTTATCATTGGTACAGACTCTTTACAAAGTTGTTTTGGTTGTATCTTCAGGCACTGCTCAACTTCAATTTTAATTTGTTCTCTTATATTTGCCATTGAGTTTTCTACTGCAGATATTTTATTTGACATCGATAATTTCTGATACCTATTTAATATAATCAATTACCACAAATGTTAAAATTACACATTAATATTTGTTTAAGCCTACTTTGTAATATAATTAAAGACGAATTGCCTTAGATAAAACATATTTCAAGCATTTAGTTGTATACTGACCATTAGCCATATTGATCTGCTGTCACACGAACTTCAACAAATTAAGGATCAACATAGTTGGCAATGAGCACACAAAGTAATGCTTGAAATAAAAGTTAACACAGCTTGGCCATACATTGAATTTAAACAATATTAATTAACAAGTGACGAATAAATTATTCTCCAATTAATATTAATGTTAAGAAAATGAACTATACCCAGTTAAAATAAAAATCACAATAAAACACTGTTAATTACAAAAATATTAATTTATTATTAACAAAAAATCTCTTTAAAGTTGATTCTTCACCACATTCATCATCTCTCTGAAAGGATGTCTGGACCAAACAGCAACAAATAAAATGAAAAACCTGTTACTGGTATTTCATAAATTTCATTAATTGTTGTAATAAAATTACTCAGCCACTATACTTTTATTAATAAGAAACCAATTCTTTTGTAGTTATTTACTAATTATTGTTAGTTACAAATTTAATTATACTTTTCTGAAGATATTTGGTTTGACAGATCATAACATGATAAAATGTAACTTTTATCAGACACCCATTAATATTTTGTATTTAATTAACAGTTAAATTTGCAATTACTACTTAATTAAGGAATAAAAAAGTTGTAGGTATCTCAGCACTGAAACAACTACTGTATATGGTACAATCTAAATTTCCATATGGTATTACATGTGTTCACGTACTTGCACTTCAAAGGTACAGGGACTGGGGCTGGGCCTTCTGTTGTGGATGTGTCTCCAGAACATTCAGGGGCTGCTTCATCTGATCCATCTGCGCAATCAATTTCTTTATTACACCTTTTGGTGCCGTCAATACATACTCCATTGCCACAGTGGAATGATGTTGGTGGACATCTGATAAAAATTGTATCGGTCATATTAAATAAAATTTGAAACAGAAAATAACATTTTTTTAAGAACATACATAAAACAAATATCAGTTAGTTAAACAATTAAAGAAAACTTAGCAAACAGATTGACCAGCACCTTAACTAATCCGAAGTTGACATGAACCAATTTATTTAGCTCTGTCTTCATCAGCAATCTGTGTTCAACTTTCAATTAACCAACAAAATTATTTCATAGTGTAGGGAGTTTGACTTCAGATTCTGAAAGTGTTGTACTGTTTGTATCAGTACCAGTAGTGTATGTCACAGTTGAGACAAGTGTTTTATGTGTTCACTGTTAATAATGTTTCTGTTTCCTGCTGCTGTCTGAACACTGGTGAGTTACAAAAACAAAGTTACCTAAGTGATGAGCATACATTACTTTATATGCCACTGGTGCAGTCAGGCTCTGCCTGCTGATGCCTGCCCAACTTCAGGAGCCTATTATCCGAAACCAAGGATAACAGCTCTGTAGATGTTGGAGACAGTGCAATAACATTTTGTCCCTAGCCAGATATGGTGAGATAACTGTGGGTCCATGGGTTAGGGTAATCCCAAAAATAAGACACTACCAACAGCTACAACCAAATCTTTAGGACTAGCCTATATTTATAAGATGGGCTTCCCATAACCAGTGACATTTTTATACAACTGCATAAAATTCTCCAATATATGTTGTGCTTACACACATCCTCTATATATAGCCTACCCCCATCACAAAACTACACTAAGAAACATACAATGCACACTAAGAAACAAAACAAGAACTGATACTAAAATGAAGTTCTATAAGTAATAGCAATAATTGTTCTTACATTGCTAGTGAAACATGGACGATAAATGGGAAAGAAAAGCAGCCTGTACAAACTGATGAAATGAATTTTTCAAGGCACGTGAGTGGTTATCGTCTAAGGCAGCGGTTCCTAACCTGTGGTATGCGTACCCCTTGGAGGTACGCCAATAATAAACAGTAATGGCGGACGCTAGGTATTTATCTTTCACAACGCGCCGCCGGTAACCTGTCGTCTACTCGTCGCAAGCCACGTCCCTGTGCTCCCTAAGTGGCAGCCGTGGGCGGGCGGGCAGACACCCTCCCTTTCACCAATCTTAGTTAAATCTAGCCCCGCCCCAACCTGCTTGAAAACATAAATGCTAACCTCCTCAACTCAACAGTAGTTCGTGTTTCTATTTGACGTTGAGCGGCTAACATTCTTAGAAGGTTAGCCACCTTAACTATTATTCCAATAATAGTTAGCCTACGTGTTCGTGTGTGGAGAATATAGTTTTGTGTGCTATTATTTTGCAGAAGGTGGCATTATTGTGAGAATTTCCCATACATTATTACTGAGTGTAATCCGTTATGCATAAGTGGTTAAAAACTGGAACTCTGAAAAACGATCACCCTGCAGTGTGTAGTGGTCAGGTACCTAGTAGACCTGTTTCCCAGGGCACATCCCAGGACATGGTTGTTACGCACGTAAGTGATAGTAGTAAAACTCACATTTCAAGTACTGGAGCTGATCAGAAGAAACGGAAATATTCAGATGAGTATTTAAAATATGGATTTTCAATTACTAGGGAGGAGGAAAGTCCGAATCCATTATATGTTGTATGCAGGGAGGTTTTAAGTAACGGTAACATGAAACCCTCTTTACTTATGCGCCATTTAAACACTAAACATGCTCAGTACAAAAGAAAGAAGTTAGTTTTTTCGAGTGACGGTCAAAAAGCTATAAAAAAGGTGCACATGTTCATCATATCTAGTGGCAGGCAATAAAGACAATGAAAATGCTGTTGAACCTCTCACAGAATTAGCTATCACATTGCTAAGCGCGGTAAAAACCACACAATTGCTGAGGATTTGATAGCTCCGTGTATAAAAGATGCTGTACAGTGTATGTTCGGACAGGACTATGTTCGCAAAATTAACACAATCCCGTTTCCAAATAACACGGTTTCACGAAGAATTAAAGACATTGAAGAAACGGTAATACAAAAATTAAAAATAGTCATTTTTCCCATTCAAGTTGATGAAAGCACAGACATTGCTGGCCTATCAATATTAGTCTACTTGTTACTGCAAGGTATCTTAATGACAATAACGATTTTGAAGAAAACCTTTTACTGTGTCATGCGTTGACTGAGCGAACTACAGGGGAAGACGTGTTCAACGTGATTTTTAACTATTTATGTGTAAAGGAAATTAGTTGGGCTAATTGTTGTGGCATTTGCACTGATGGCGGAAACTCAATGTCTGGCTGCAACGTAGGCCTTCGTGGACGTATAAGAGCAGTGGCTCCCCACGTAGCATGGAGCCATTGCTGTATCCATAGGCAAAGCCTTGCGTCCAGAAAAATGCCGACTAAAATGAATGACGTTCTTAATGAAACAGTAAAAGTTGTAAACTTTGTCAAAGCCAACGCAACAAACTCCAGACTGTTTAAAGCACTTTGTGAGGAGATGGGTGGTATTCACTCCACATTGTTTTTGCACACCGAAGTAAGGTGGCTTTCTCGAGGAAAAGTACTCACACGATTATTTGAACTCGGACATTAACTACAAGTCTTTTTTGAAGAACATCCTTTTCATCTGGGTTCAAAGTTTCACGACAGTGACTGGCTTCAGCAACTTGCTTATTTAGCTGATATTTTTTCAGTGATAATAAACTCAACTTATCAAAAAGTGTTATTGATATTAGTTAGAAAGACAAACCAATAGTTTCTATAAGATAGCATTAAGTTTCCTGTGCAGTTGTATGTAAACAACAAACAGTAGTTACAAGTAGAAAAACATATAAAGAAATAATCCTTTCATAGCTATGGTGTAATCGTAAAGTCTACATCAACAAATTATTTATTCTTGATAAAAGTAAATTTAAACAACCTCCCTTTCGCCAAACGTAGTTAAATCTAGCCCCGCCCCAACCTGCCTGAAAACATATAAATGCTAACCTCCTCAACTCAACAGTAGTTCGTGTTTCTATTTGACGTTGAGCGGCTAACATTCTTAGAAGGTTAGCCACCTTAACTATTATTCCAATAACAGTTAGTCTATGTGTTCGTGTGTGGAGAATATTGTTTTGTGTGCTATTATTTTACAGAAGGTGGCATTATTGTGAGAATTTCCCATACATTATTACTGAGTGTAATCCGTTATGCATAAGTGGTTAAAAACTGGAACTCTGAAAAACGATCACCCTGCAGTGTGTAGTGGTCAGGTACCTAGTAGACCTGTTTCCCAGGGCACATCCCAGGACATGGTTGTTATGCACGTAAGTGATAGTAGTAAAACTCACATTTCAAGTACTGGAGCTGATCAGAAGAAACGGAAATATTCAGATGAGTATTTAAAATATGGATAAAGCCAACGCAAAAAACTCCAGACTGTTTAAAGCACTTTGTGATGGTATTGTTTTTGCACACCGATATACAGCTCATTCTTTTCCTTGTCTACCAATGCTCCCAAGCACCAACAATAATAGCGACAGCCTCTCAGAATCTAACTTGTTTGCAAAGAATGTTACGTTTGCTTGAAATTGATTGCACCACCAACTGATAACAGAGACACACTCCTTCTCCTACCGTGGAGCTTTTCGAAACCCTAGGAATTGGAACTTCTGTTTGAGATAACTTTGTATGGTGCTCAGTACTTTGATATTAGTATGCTTATAATATTATTTTGTGCCTTGGTTGGAATCGTAAGGTGTAACAGCACAAGAACTGTCACAATTTGTTTACATTTCACTGACAGGCACCATCAGGTTCCATACAAGATTAGGTTTCCTGTAATAATTAATTTCAATAATAAGGCCTTGTGATGTTCTAGAAGGACACTGAGTAAACAATGGACCTTGGCATTTAGTTCCAAGAGAGGGTTCATCATGTGTCAGTAAAGAGAGACGGAAGAATATGATCTGTTTATCAGATTGTATTCTGTGCATAATGTTTAAGTCATCCACATTTTCGTTTTAACCATTATTTCAAACTATTTAAATATGTGCACATTTTGAAGTTTATAATCACTAAATTCCACAATTCTCCTCACATTTGCTTTCTATCCTCCCCAGGCTTACATATTTGGTTTTCTCCCACTAAGGCAGCTGCTTCCTTAGCTTCTCTGTTTCTACTCCTTATTGCTTCTTTCACCTTTCCCTTGTTCCTCACTGTTAGAGCAATATCATTTATATACACCATAATATTAACCCTTGTTAGTTTGTGGCTGTTAGTTTTTCTACTCTGCAGTTCCTTATTATGCCTTCTACAGCAACATTATGCAGTGTCTCTGACACCAATTCTTTCCCACACACTTCTCATCATCGCTACTACTTCTGTCAATCCTTCTTGTATTAACACTCTGACATTGGAACTTCAAGCATAATTTGAATTAATCTTACATAATTTCTGAGATAAAAATTACTTATGTATCATATGGTGGCTTTCTCGAGGAAAAGTCCTCACACGATTATTTGAACTCAGACATTAACTACAAGTCTTTTTTGAAGAACACCATTTTATCTGGCTTCAAAGTTTCACGACAGTGACTGGCTTCAGCAACTTGCTTATTTAGCTGATATTTTTTCAGCGATAAATAAACTCAACTTAGGGTTACAGAACAGCTCAATAACAGTATTTAAAGTTTCAAACAAAATTGAGTCCATGTTAAAAAAATTTGACTTTTGGAAAACCTGCGTTGAAAATAATCAAGCTGAAGTTTTAGAAACACTGCACGGCTTCATTTCATAAATCATTTGATCATAAGACGGGATTCCAAGATAATGAACTGTGTTACAAACAAATCACTGCTCATTGTTTGAAACTGTTTACAGTACTCATTCCTTAAAATTAATTTTGAAAGTCAGTTTTCATGTCAAGTCAATTTGTACTTTATTTTACAATTAGCAATTCAGATTAAAAAAAAAACAGTTACTGATATTAGTCAGAAAGACAAACCAATAGTTTCTATAAGATAGCATTACGTTTCCTGTGCAGTTGTATGTAAACAACAAACAGTAGTTACAAGTAGAAAATCATATAAAGTAATAATTCTTTCATAGCTATGGTGTAATCGTAGAGTCTACATCAACAAATTATTTATTCTTGATAAAAGTAAATTTAAAATAATAAAAGAAAATTCCTCTTTCCTTCTCTAAGGATTGCATTTTATATAAAATGTTTAATTCTACTCGCTACTTGTGAAATTATATTGTGTTTCCTTCTTTATACAGGGCATGGTTGAAAGACTTGTTTTATAGCATTTGAAGTAACTACAACAAGAACAAGATTATTTTTTGTTTTTTAAAAGGTTTATGTTTTAAATAAATCATAGACCAAGTAAACAAATTTAAAATGTTCATTATATGTATGTACATGGCTGGTCAGTAAGTAGTGTGTACTTGTTTGTAATACATTTGAATATTTAACTACATTTAAATGAAATCAAATGTCAATTACTTTTCTGGATATTCTTCATCATGTTCTTTATCAAGTTTGTTCTTAGAAGAAATAAGCCAGTTGAGTATTTCCTCGTTAGTGATGTCTGTAAAAGTTGTAATTGAGCTGTTGTTGTAATATATGAAACTATGGACAATTCCATACACATAGTACAAATCATCCTGAACAAACGTTAAGCCTCCTCCATGATCTCCATCATATCCAGCACCAGTACCTATAAGGAAAATGTCCATTGAAATATCAACTGTGACTTGTAAAAGCTAATGTGTATTCTTTAGGTATGACAATTACACATAGAAGTTTGAACTAAGTTGACACCTTACCATTACCATAACCAGCACAAAATCTATCAAGTGTTACAGAAGGCTGATCTTCTTCTGGTACTTGATTAATACAGTGGGAGCGATCTACATATGGCAAGTCAACCGACAACAGGACATCACTGTGTGTTCCGTGTTCTGTATCACCCCAGCCGGCCAACTGAAACATTCCACCATGTTTATTATTAATAAAATGTTTTATGTATTAAGAAGAGAAGTGTAATTTTGAGAACTAGCTCTGTTTAACATGAGTAGAGTGGGCATAGGAAATACTTCATGTCAAACAATAACCTGGTTTGGTAGACAGAGTAAGGAGTACCAGTATATAATTCAACTGTATTCACCCTAAGATTTACCCAATTTGGAATGTCTGACAAATTTTGCTAATTGCGGTCAAGATGGCAAAGGGTAATTTTAATGTAATATAAGTAAACAAATGACAAGAACACTTATTAATTAATTACAGCTCAAACACACAAGCACAGTAAATTACTGAAGTTGTAAAGTTTAACTGAATTCCATTTTGCTCATGAGATGTTCATATCCACCACAGTTTTCTTGGTATTGCTTTCAGTATAACAACTGAAGACCTATCTGAGAGGATTGGGTGTTACTCACATTACTATAGTTTGATTCAATTAAATACTAATATCTTTCAATGTTGGCATAATGACAAAGTGATTGTATAAATGTATATGTATAAACGTTTTCTATACCAAATCTAATATTTAATTGTTGATTACTGCTTTATTAATTAATTACAAACACCGTTACATTATGAGTAACTCAAACTGTAATATTGTATAAATTAAGTTCTGTGATATTATAATTTTCTCATTATCTTTAAAAACAATATTTGATGATGTATAACAAACTATCTCAACCCCTTCACATACACAAGGATACTCACATATGCATGCACACGCATGCGTGCACACACACGCACACATATTCACTCAAATAATTATTCTGTAGTGTTTGACATTTCTTTTTTATTCATACACACGTCTTGATGATGACAGTAAACATTGTCGAAACGTCGACACAAATATGTTAAAATTTGTGTAATATTTTTGACCGATCCTCACAAACCCTACACCGGAAAAATCCATAAATAAATAAAAATCTATATTTATATTGTATGCAGAGTAAGAATATATATCATTATGCATATAGTTTTATACACACATTAAAAGTTATTCATTGATTACTATTACCGTTCCTAGCGCGCCGGGTGTTATTGTGAATTCCCGTTTCCAGTCAACGCACACGGGCATAATACCTGCATTCAACTGTACACTGCGTGTAAGATCCAGAAGTGCTATATCCTGTGTGTAACGAGGTGACGCTCTTTCATTGTACCTGGGCGGGATTAATACTTCACGGACCTGAAGCAGAAACAATTGTCTCTATTAAAATCATTAATAAAAGTGAATTAGTTTTACCAACTTATACAGAGTGGGCTGTTGGTTGCTTGGCACTGGAAGTTCTCCTTGGTTTAGTAATGACTGTCTATCAACCAATGGTGATCGGTTTTGTGACATTCAGTTATTAACCGGACTTAGTTATATACATTTTGTTGAGATTTTGATAAATTGTATTCTCATCATCATGACTGATGTCTCACAGACATAGAAATGTTACACATTTCCTTATGAATAGGTATGAATATATTATACAAACAATAATCACTGTTACACATTAAAAATAATTAAGATATCCTATAAACATTAAAATTCAACATACGTGTACTGATTTCTGTATTGCCCATAATAAAGATTCTGATAATGACAAAATACTTTGAACCTCGACAGTGTTAAAAAGTGTTAAAAAGTTGACACAAACGTTTTAAAACTATGTCTACCTGTTGGTGAAACGTTTCGTTACTAGAAGTTACCAAACCAATTACATTATGTATTATGCAATTTATGATTCACCTTTGACTGTTTAATTTATGGTTATAAGTGTGCATGCGCGTGCTCATGTGTGTGTGTGTGTGCGCGCGCATTATATAATCTATACCTTACTTAAAAATCTACAAAAGTAATTTCAATGTAAATTGATGTGAAACGCAGAATTCTTACATCTGCTTGTACAGCATATGGCTCATCATGAGTCCACTCTCCGTAATATTTACCAAGCCCCACTTTAATTGATTCTGGAGGTAACTGGAAGACGCAATAGGCAGCTGAAATTGATAAGAATTCCTTATTAATTTCTAGAAAATTTACAATTGCAAATGTACAAATGACGTTTTCCATAAACATAAACAAAACAGTAAAAATAACAATTTAATTTAAAGTGTGTAAAGCACACCATTACAATTTTGCTTTTTAAATCAATTATCTAACACACAGTTTATAGACACCTTACTACTTATAGGAAAACTCATTCAAACCTGTTAAAACAATGTGCGGTGAAATAAGACTTCCTCCACACCATAGAATCCACCGAATGGAAGAATATCTCCTATAAACACCCACGTGCCATGGAAATTCACCATGTTTTGCAGCAGAACCATGTGTAATTAGAGGCGTATTTACACCTTTCCAGTTTCTTCTTCCACAAGCTGCAAATAACACAAAAATGAATTAAAAACCTAAAACATGAATGACCACATATAACAGTTTAATTATAAATTGTATTCACATTTTCAAATATAAACACTTAAGTTAAAGCCGGTTTATAGAAAAGTGTTTAGAAAACTCAAGAAAAATTTGTAGGAAAATAAGATGTTTTTAAATCATTATTTCACAAACATGTTGCCACGTTAATGTTAAAAGGATTGGTAAATAAATTTCTAACAAGGGTGAAACAACGGTTGAAAATATGCAGACAATTTTGTTTACAGACTTGTAATTTTATATATACATGTTTGTTTGTGTACATGTGTGTGTATGCACACACTTCTGTATAATAATTTACATCAGTAATTTATTTTAATTCAGTAGCAAAATCCTTGGATTTCGTTGTCCATGACGTGTCCGTTACTTAACTAAATATAATTATTTCACTACCCACTCGGAACACAATGTTTTTATGGTTAAAACGTAAAAGTTTTACCTTATAACCTGCACCGGTTTTTGCTTTTAAAAAGCTTCTTCAGAGGCTGCCGCTGTGAGCACTGGCCGTCTCGTAGGTAGCGACGGTATCGACTTTCGAAAGATCGATATTGTGTGTGTGGGGTGTGATATGTTTCAATAATGCGTGTGATTTGAATTGTGTCTGTTCGTTTACCTGGTGTTTACAAACTAAATTGCTCAGATTGCAACAAATTCTTCATAGTCCAAACAGGACGTAGCTTCAAACGAAGATACATTGAACACACAAAGGCACTCCACTCCACTACAGAATCCACCTTTGCAAACCACCTCATTGAAGCAAACCACACATACAAAAACATCGACCACAACATGGACATTTACACGTACACACAAAAGGCTGAAAACTAGACATTCTAAAATAATAGGAAATATACAGACACACGAAAACTCATAAGAATGACATTCTAAACGAACAGGCACAATTCAAATCACACACATTATTCCAACATATCACACCCCACACACACAACATCGATCCTTCAAAAGTCGATACCGTCGCTAACAACAAGACGGACAGTGCTGCCAGTGGCAACTTCTGAAGAAGCTTTTTAAAAGCTAAAACTGGTTCAGGCTATAAGGTATAATGTTTACACTTTTACCCATAAAAAGCTTTGTGTTCCGAGTCGGTAGTGATTTAATTATAAAATAAAATAAAATCCATTGTCAAATTTTAAAATATAACAACTTGACTCGTCTTGACTCACGTATTGAGGAATCAAGATGAACTTGTAACATTACAATTAATGTTGAGTGTGAACAATACATGAATTGTGTACATGTGTGTAAGCTCACAACATGTTTACAACAATTTCAGACAGTGGCCAAAGACTATATCATAAATAATGTATCCATTTACTTGTGTGTTTAACCTATTTTCTAATTTTTCAATCGGTATTATGTAGATCAGAGCAACTGTGGCATATGACAATTAATTGTGAATACACTTGTTAACTGATTCTAAGCACAGTCGGTAAATTAACTTTTGTGTTGCTCACGATTCGAATTAAAAATTTAATCTAACATAGGTAAACTTTAATTGTATTTTACATTGCACATGAACGTTTAGATTAATTGGTAGTTTATCTTCAGATATGTTTACATAAATGTTCAAGTTCTAATTTAGTACGTGCAATTTCATTTGGTTTCATCAGTGACATTGGGGAAATTCCAAAACACAAGGTTTTTACCTGGTTCACAATACAACCATTCACCACTCCACTGGCCTTTGTCTGTGCAGAATATTTCTTTGTATGGATAAGGCGAAGTTGTAATATATGATGGTTTACATTGGACTGTTGCTCGTGTTCCAGGAAGCATTTGCTTGGTACAGTCAACTTCACCACCTTTATTAACACATCTTGTATCTACACTTAACGAAACCAGCGGCGAACACATTACTGAAAAAAGAAATGAATGTGCAAAAGTTATGTTAACCTCAAAGTAAGAAAGTATACTGTTCTTTTAGACTTGACATGTTATGTTAAGTATGACATAACTACGTCCTACAGCTCAGACCTCACACCAAGTGACTCCCACCTGTTCCGTCACTTAATGCAGTGGCTGCAATCTCATCGCTTTCAATACGATGACAAACTTACGATAGGAGAGACAATTTGGTTGAAGTCACTGGCAGCAGATTTTTTAATGCAGGTTTAAAAAAGCCAGTGCAACGGTACAGAAAGTTATTAAAATTGGTGTTACTAAATTGGTTAAATTGGTTTGGATACCTAAAGCACTGTCAAGGGAAAGATGGCTAAAGAAGATATAATAATAATGTTATGACATCACAGAACAATCTTCATGTTTATCGAATGTTCCAGATCCAGAATGTAATGAGTGTGGCGTACGCGATTCTCGAAGCATTGGCTGGACTGTCCAGAAGCCGCAATTAATTACGTCGTAGTTTGGAATGTTCTGGTCTGTGAGCGGGTGTATAAATACAAGGTGGCAGCGGCCTTAGTTTCAATTATAATTGCGATATATTACGAGCGGTTATAGTTATTATTGGGCGATATTACTCTGTGCATTCAAGTGGTTATTAGTGAAGTGTGGTTTAATAATCGGATGGTATACTTGTAGTACAACTGTGTTTTATATTAGTCGACATTTCATTGCGTGTGAGCAATTTTTAATTGATTTGTTGTAAGAAACTGTGTTGTCAATTACGAACTGTTTAACTGTGACAATTAAAGATGGTAATTAGTGACTTAAAATGGTGTCATTTATTTTGTTTTCCAGTGAACCTACAACGATCAGGTAGACCGTCGTAATAATAGACACCCTATATAAGTAAAAAAAGAAGGTTTAAACATTTCTGGAGAAAAGATAATGCCATGAGTGTAGAAGGCCTTATGCAGGCAGACTGTATCAGCAGGAATAGAAGCTAGAATGTGAGAATCAGCAATGACCTTAACAGAATCACTGCATGATGATAATGATGTAGATAGAATAAAATCAATTGTCATTATTAAGACTATAAGTCATTCAGTATATAGAGTGTCATGGCTTTCTCATTAAGACCAAAACATTTTTAATGGTATTTTGAAAACCAGAGAAATACAGCTGAACCATACATGTCTAAGATGGAGCAGCGTAGCAAATCTTTCTAGACAATAATTAATGAAATTCATATTGTTTAATTTGGCTATAAATAATGTGCATTCCTTTCTTTTCTGTGTCAATTACTTTATTAGCAAGTGTTTATTGTTGAGTTTAATTTAAGGTAGTGCTGTATTATTATCGCAGTTGGAGTGAGATTTCAGGGGAGGTTAGTAGTGGCAGTGAGGAGTAGTTAGGGAGGAGTTGAGCGGGGAGTGTCCTACATCTCAATTCCAGATCTGGTCACCATTATAATATATCTACAACTAACTGAGTTAAATGTCTGCCACTCATGTTACTTGTTAACATTTTTTCTACAAGTATATTAGCTACATCTCAAAGCAAACTACTCTTTACTATTATCTCCTTCCGAACATATTTTATAAAAAAATCTTATCTTAATAAGCAAATAGTAACTTACTTCTACAGACTGGAATTTTTGGAGACCACTTTCCATCAACACAGATAACATAAATATTTGCATCCTGAGATTCCTTATGAGAGTATCCTTCATTGCACTTGAATGACAGCAACCAATTTTGAGGAACAGGTGTCCCAGTTACCTGTCTGCAGGCAGCTGTTTTTTCACCAGTTTGACAGTCAGGTGAAGTATACGCTCCAAATTCTGGAGGTTGAGGAAGACGACAGCCTCTTTCTGAGGGGGATGGAGAACTAAACAAAAGTTTGAAAGTAATTATCCAGTTGTTAAATGTGTATTTAACCTAATATCCATAATTCTATCTAATCATTAATCACTATCAAGTTATGAATGTACACAGGCTTTCACACAAACTTACAGAGGCATATGTATGCATGCTCACACATTCACCGATACATGTGACGGCGCGCGCATGTGCACAACCAACCACCCACCCACACCCACGCACACACACACACACATTCACACTCTCTGTCTCTTTCTCTCTCTCGATGCCTGTGTTAATTCTAATCTCTGAATATAACAAGTAATATACTAACAAAATCTAGTAATATAATACTAATCTACTTTCTAATATAATCTTATTGATATCCAAAAGAAATTACTAGTTAAAACAGATATCACATAAATTTTTTTTTACATATCGTTATGTGTTTAGTCAATTAAAACTTTAACAAGTTAGTAATATCATATTAAATTGATATCAAGTTAACAGACTAAGATAGTTTACAACATATTAAAGTTAATACACTTTGAAATCTTGATTTCACCATCAAGTAGTCTTCTGAAAATATGTAGTAGAAATCTTAAATTTTCCAGATTCATCAGGAGCTTTTTATTATTGACACAAGCACTAAGGAATGCTTCATATGTTATAAGCTGATACTTACAATTTATTATTTCGTAGTGTTTGGAGCTTTCTTAGCATTAATATTCCACATTCTGGTACTTCCATTTTTATTTTAAGAAATGGGCTCACAGAATCATTAATAATGATAATAATATGACTGTAGAATTAGTTCTCATTGACAGACATCCAGGCATACTTTTATGACTACATTTTCCTTCTCTGCATTTAGCAGTAGCAAAAGTTCTACAATGTTAATTGCTTGTGGTGGCAAAAGCTACACAAACTTGTTGTATAGTACACCATTTTTGTATAATATTGTAACGATGGTCTCACCTATTGTTGTATGGTACAGTGGAAACCAAATACAGATACCAATGAAATCACTAATGACTGGCTTTAATGAGTCACAAAATAACGATTTGAAATCAAGAAGATACTCTTATACAGTAATTCAAGTTAAATTTTTCCACACACAATAATAGTGTCAACTATTAAGAGTTACGCACTAATTATAACACAGTAATCACTTTACACTATCACTTGATCCACACACTATGATTTCACCAGATGTAACTAAGCCAGCTGCTGTTGCTTATATATAGCCCGTAGATGTTCCAGAATTATTTTCCATTCTTTTGGTGGCGTGCGAGCATAATTTGCGTAATTACAAGTAATATAACAGTCTGGAGTGGTACTTTCCTGCACGGCACTGCACCCGCTTGGCTAGCCGAGAATCGTGTGGAAGGACACTTTCGATTGTTTAAAAGTGTTCCGTAATTGTCGTTACAATTACTGTTGGCTGAGTGAATATGCATTGTGGGCTGCGTTCTGTAACAATCTGCTATCCAGATGGGAACATGAGCAAGATGTCTGTTGTAAATCATGTCCTGTTAAATATTGAATAGAAGAAATTTTAAGCTCTCACACCATTACAGGAATGTCAAGTAGTACCGGTAGTACATGTGTCAGCGCTATAATTGTGATATAATTACGTTTAGTTAATCAACGGACATGTCATGGATAACAAAATCCAATGATAAATTCTTCATTATGACCTCAAAGAGATTTTCTTCTGTAGTACTAGCAGTTTTTTACTATCCAATGAAACCTTAACATACACATAGCCAACCTTAACACAGACACTTCATAGCCAAGGTGATTTACCCAGGAATGGAGGTATCACATGCCTTACCCACCACAATGGAAATACACTTCCAGATATTCATTTGGCTTGTTAGTGAATGACGAAAATTTTCTCTCAGTAGTCGGCTGTTTCATTGTGGATGTTGTTGAAGCCTGCTGTTTGTAGTCAATTGGCAGTTTCTTTGTAATCTCTGGTAGCAACAAATCCTGTAAATAGTATAGGTAGCCAAAACTGCTGAGTTCACTCTTTTCATCTCATTGTTAATATTATCATTTAACAGAATGACTACATTTAGTGTGGATAAAGAGACCAGTTTCATTGTAGGTTCCTTGCGAATTTGGGTATTCTCATGTGCCAGTAATGTTTGAAGATCTTTCTACCAGTTGAGAACCATATAGAACTGAAAGTGTCCTCTGTTTTCATGCTTGATAGATGCAGCGAGATTCTGCTTCCTTACAGGTTTTGCAAAATACCTTATTAACAATGGCACCCCAATCCAGCTAGCAGACTGGTGCCATCTGGGAGGTCCTCCACTTACCATCAGTAGTCTTTCCTGATATCTCACATTTTAGGGTGAACTATTTGGGATAGGAATAGGTGGGAAGGTATACAGCAGTTTACTTTTAGGCATGGGTTTTTACAACAAATTTATTCTGACCATGTTGATACATTTTTACAATGGAAAATAAGTTTTTTCACTAACAATAATACACATAATTAAAAAAAATAAACAACAGTTAAAACCCACATGTGCATCAACACAACACAGTGCAATGTTAATGCAGAATGTAATAGAAAGTAGCGTAGCAAGGCTTGAAAGTGCATAAACATTAACTAAAGCATTAAGTACACAGTCAAAGGCTGAATGACTACACCGGTACTACTATGTTGAATCGGACAATTACGTGAGACTTCATGCATCAACAATTGAGGCTGTTCCAGACCACAGTGGTCAGCACAATGCATTTAAAGTCAGACACTGTCACAGTTTCTAACACATCCTATAGCACCTGTAATACACAGCTTGCTCAACATGTCATCTTGAAAGTGACAGATTATTCTGGAATCTCAGCAGAGTATAAATATTGTAGCGTGACAGAAAATCCACTACATATTAATTCATTTAAAATAATAAACAATAATTATATTACATATACTAATATAATATCGAATGAAATTAATCAATTCAAAGGAATAAACCACAATAAAATAAAAATCCTCATTGCATTATATAAAAACCACTGTTAAAAATCAAAGAAATACTTAAAAGCAACTCATATTATAAAATCAGGAATTTACCCAGGAAGTTAGGAGCAGTAAACAAATTAAATACCACAATATCAAGAAGAGAGAATCAGTTTAAGAGTGGTGAAACACCAAAATACCCCAAACACAAGAAGAAGGAAGAATAAAATTTATGATCAGGAAGTAAACAATACCCTGAAATCAAAAGAGAAGAGCAAGGTCTGTGTCAGAAAATAAATTAGATACTCCAAACTAAACATCAGTCCAGATAACACGAAGTACCTTGGTTTACCCAAGAGTGAAGACAAAAAGAATGAAGACAAGAAGAAGGACAAGAATGAAGACAAGAAGAAGGACAAGAATGAAGACAAGAAAGAAGACAAGAAGAGAGGAAGAAATAGTATGGAAGAAACACCATTATAAAACCAATTATTATTAACCACCATGAACCCCAAACCCATAAAGACAATTAAAGAAAGTATAACATCCCAAAAACCTATAAAATGTAATTATTAATAAGCCAAAAGTGTTGTATAGCATTATAAGAAGTGAACCAACTAAAGCTATTGTGTGATAAAAAAAATAAACAAGTCTTAACAGTCCATGACGACTAAAAGGTCTGGTCTGAGATAATAAGACTCAATATATCAGAACCACAAGTAATAGTGAACTAGTGCAAGTGTTTTTGGAAATACAATAAACTTAAAGTTGTAGTGATACTATGACTTACCAATTTGCTATATAACAACTTTTATATTCAATAATACACATCATCATAAAATAATAAAATGGAAGATTTCCAGTATTTTATTACTTTAATGTAACTTTGTTATTACAAGACATTTGTAAAAATGATAATAACTAGAGTATGGGTGGAAATGTTTGCTGATGAAGGGGAAAATAAATAATAATGGTTTAGACCAGAAAGGACTGGAATTAATTTAAGTATTCATAGGTTTAAAATGTTTAAAATGGCTATTTGTTCACAGCCATAAAATCCATATATTTGTAAGAATTCTTAGTAAATAAGATTTATATGTGTTTAAAATAAATTATGTTTGCCAAATAACAGCATACATACCATTAATAATGTTTCAGTAGGTATGCTGTGTTAATAAAAAAAGAGTTAAATGTATGTTTTCAAACCATGTCAGCAATATGTCCAATTGTACAGTATGCTAAATAATGTTCATTATTATTTTTATATAACAGTAGTATTAATTAGATACTACAGCTCACAATAAGTTTATAAACCATTTTATTTTTATGTCATAATAACTATGTAAAGTCAGAGAAGGAGTAGGATTAAATTTATTTGAGGAAGCCAGATATGTAAAATTCTAAACTCTAGGCCATTTGATGAATTCACAGAAGCCATATAAACCAGTTAATTCACTTATAATTCCTGTAAACTGGCAAGATTTAGGTAAGGTAAATCAGTTAACCACTACTGTGAATGTTCCTATGAGTTAAAATGATAATAAGGAAATATACCTTAAAATATTGTAAATTTTTGAAATATATAATTTAATTATTTTTAAATAGCAATGTTAAATTCAGAGATAATCACAAAAAACCAGTTCAACGTGTGACGATTTAAATTGTAAAAATAATCAAGAAAATAAAAAAATTTTAAAAATTAAGGTTGCGAGCTCTTAAGCCATTTAAATCTCACTGTAATAATATAAAAAAAATCCTGTATGTACTCAGTATGAGAGGAAGCAATAATTAGTTAGTAAGAAGATACTCTAATAAAAAGATAAATTGTAAAGAGTTATTAATATCGTATTTAACCCTTTGCTTGTGATCAAGCGCTGACCTGTTGATTCCGGACTCGACATGTTTTCCGAGTCTTGTGTAAGTTAGAATAAGCAAAAAAACTTAATGTTAATAATAAAAAATCTGAAGACACAGATAGTCGCTAAAACAACTGATTTAAATTATGTATATTTGTTTAGGGATAGTTTGTATAAATAAAAAGGTTAACATAAAGAGAGACAGGGACTATATTCTCGCGCGGTAATTGCCCCACTACCATTTTGTCCAGTACCAGGCGAAGGGAGCAGAATTTCGCTCTCTCGCAATGTGACTTCATACAGTATAGACGTAAGAGCTGTGCTCTTACACGATGTTACCTATACTTGTTTTACCTTAAGATGGTATACCAGAAATAGCTGCTTAAAGCATCTGGATGTGTTAACTAATATAGTTATGTAAATAAACAAGAGCTTTAAAGTGTAAAACTCGAAACGTAAAAAAGGTGTAACACAAGATGACTTCGAACTTCAAGAACTAACAACACTTCCAACATCATACCTGGAAATGTGAACTATCAGAACTCACAAACTCTAGTAGACACGACAGAATATGCAGATCAGGACATCCGAGAATCTACAAGTACCATCGTAGAAGGTTCAACCTGCGGACTTTGGAGCCCTGCGGACTGACGAAGACCAGACCGAGATGACGGCGTAGCTGTTCCTGTTTCCCAAGACGGATACCCCAGGACGAGTTTTCTGCATACCAATTAAAAGGTGACTCGATAGCCTGTCTATCGAGGGTTACTAATATTTGTTACACAACACATCTTGAAAGAGACTTTTCAGAAACTATTAACTTTGTAAAGACTAATAAATTAAATCTAAGAATTTCATGTAACTATTCTAACTTCATACGTTGTAACAGATTATATGCTAATGTATAGTAATATAATTCAAACAATAATACCATTCTTCCAATGGTTGAATAAAAGAAAGTCTTGCAAGCTAATATCATAAATTGATTATGACTAAAAGTTTTAATGAATATATATGCGGGGCCATTTAAAACATATCTGAAGTTAATTTGGCAGTGAGATTTTCTCGCGACAACATTGGCAAGTAACCTCAACATATTTTGGAGCGGCCATCTTGAAAATGCGAATCAATGCCTTCAACATCGCCTGACGTCATAGTCTACATATGGTTTGACAATTCAATTTTTTTTTAAACATTATATAAGGATTAATCAAATATTGTTAGATAATAATTATTGAAACTACTTTATTTGTAAATGTTATACTTTCTCGTTTACCCTTCTCTGACTATTAATATAATCGCTCCAAGAACCTGTTTTTTTTATAATACTTGTAATAATTTTTTGAACTGTATGAACGAATCGATTATTCCCTGAGACGGAGTCGATAATTGCTCACAATCGATTAAACATCGATCTTTTCTTAATTTCAATTGTTTGCCTCTATAAATTATTTCACATGCTAGGTTAAGGTTTATTTATTAATGCAACGAGACTTCCAGAAGAAGAAAATATTTTAGAAGGTGAGATATTGGACCAGTACGAAAAATCATAAATCGATTGCTGACCGGAGTTAATCTTAGTAACGCCGGACTTTGTTCAGATCTTCCAGAAGTGCTAAATAATTAATAAATACCTTCTTAGTTATTAAAATTTTACCAAAGCATTGGAACAGGATTATTTCACAATTACAGACATTAATTAAAACATAAACAAAATTTAAAAAAAAAATTTTTTTTTTAATAAAATTTTTTTCTTTATTATCTTTTTTGTAAATACCGCATACAGGGTCTCCTTACAAAGTGGCGCTCGCAACAGTGGGGCTTAACAGAGTCACTACACTACCCACAGCGGAGCGAAACCTTACTAGCATTGAGGTTTTTAAACGAACCTCTAATCTTTTATATTTTTGTAACGGACTGTTACAAATTGGCTAGCCCAAACAGTGGGGGTTTAATTTAAAAGGAAGAAGATCAGAAAGCGAAAGTAACAAGTTTCCTTACAATATAAGCATTCAGTGGTGGTCATTTAAATTTATTTAGACCTGGTAATATTAGATTGTTTTTCAAAATTATTGTGGCGGTTTAGTGAGAAGTGATTATTGTGCTACCTACTGCAAAACTGAAATAAGGTGACATTTATTGTTGTTGTTTGTTAGACAAATTTGACTTGAATCATTGTGTGAGAGTGCCTTTGTTGAGTTGTGATATTTGTGTCCAATTAAAATTTGTAATTAGTGACTTTATTGGTGTCACTTATTCTGTACAACATGACAATCGCTGTTACTGTCATAACAATACTTTTACTCAGAGAGAGCACAGGCAACATAGACACAAACAGATTATATTGTTACGACGGTCTCCTTGATTGTCGTATGGTACAGTGGGAAGCAAAATACATGACACCAATTAAGTCACTAATCACCAGCTTTAATTATCACAGTTAAACAGTTTGTAATTAACAACATAGTCTCTTACAACAAATCAAATAAAAATTGTTCACATGCAATAAAATGTTAACTAATATAAAATACAATTGTATTACATTTATACCGCCCGATTATAAAACACAACACTTCGCCACAATAACCACTAGAACGCACAGAGTAATCACTTACAATCGCCCGACAATAAAATGAACTGTGGCGTCCCCTGTACTTGTATTTATACCCCGCCGAAAATCTAGATTATTCCACACACTACGTATTAGCTCTACACTATGACGTAATTGATTGCGGCCTTGACACAGTGCGCATGGCTTCTGTCTAGCAAAGTCTTGCGAACGCATGTTGACATCACATACGCTGGACATCACAACATTATAGCTGGACGCTTCTGGAACATTAGAGAAGCACGTAGATTGTTCTGTAATGTCGTAACATTGCCCCCTTCTTAAGCCTTTCTTCTCGAACTGGCAAACCGTCTCTGAAGTAATACCTAGCCAGT
>JAWRYS010001378.1:0-130000 GCA_034769895.1 Magicicada septendecula | reverse complement strand
TAATGTTTTGTAAACAAAAGTTTTCTAGACTGTGGGGAATCGAAAGTGTGGAAGCGTTACTTTTTTCAATGACGCATCACGCATTTTGTGGAATGACCCCCAGCATAAAACATTATCATGTTAATATCTGTAGCTTGCAGCTCCCTCTGAGCTCCTGGTAAATCAGGTACTGTGGACAACAAACCAAAGAATAAACTGTGCCTTGCCTCACTCACTCACTCACTCGCACACACTCTTGTTTATTAAAGTTGGATGTAGATCTTAAATATTTTATACATCCAATTATTATACAAAGTAAAATATTCTAGTAAATAATAGTAGAAAGACAAACTAATACCTCAGTATATTTTGGAATTAACAGAATTTATTTCAAGCTTACTCTGTAATATTCAGTTGTTTGCAGGTAATTTCCGACTCATCAGATCCATCTGCACATTTTTTGGTTCCATCACACATAGAAACAATATCAATGCATTCCCCAGAAGTACATTTAAACTCATCACTAGCACAAAAATCAAATCATAAAAGATATAATAATTTAAAATACAATAACAAAGATACAATAATAAATGATACAATTGTTTAAAGACACATACATAATTTCTGTATTACTATATTTAACACAGTCAGTTGAAAGCATATCTGTGATAAGTCCAAAACGTATATCCGACCATTGTGCAACTGAATTGTAAGACTGTAACATATCCAACGAGATGAGGCATTTCGACGTGGACTATTCAGTTAGCTGTGAGACTCACATATTGTCTGTGAATGTCGTATTCATATTGTGTGAATATTGAAAAAGAATACAAGCTTTACAAAAATGTGAGAAAATTCAGACAGTGTACTATACTATACTGTAATCAGAAATATGCTTATACTATTTTCTGTTGACTGTAAAGATTTTACTACATTTTTCTACAAAATTAACTAGTAAATATATATATATATATATATATGAAAAAAAGACTACGCCTCTTAATAAGAAAAAATTGAGTTTAGTATATAAAGATTTGAAATATTAAAAAGTCCTTAAATTGACCTTAAGAGACTAGAATTAGAACGATATTTTTCTATCCTTAAAAGAATTAAAGGATTTTTAAGGAATATGATGAATGAAGATTGTCTACACGCGTATAATCAAGCAGTAATATCAGTGAATAAAGACACAATCCACAACATAAGTAATTTTGATGAAAATGTTATCAAAAATTTCATGTCACTGAAAGACAGGCAAATAGATTTTGTGTATAAACAATAACCTTTATCATTAAATATTTAATATGTTTTGTTAAGTACGTAATACACTTTGGATTTATGTGCGATTATAATGTGTGCAAATATTTCCCTGGACACATTGAATGTGACTGTCTCTTTTACATTAAAAAATATAAACAATAAGGACAAATATCTAATGATTGCATACATGTTAAATAATATACCTATAAACTTTGTATGTAGTAAACTGTTGTTAGCGACATTAAGAACAACACAAATGTTTCTGTCACAAGCCGCTTCTGGTTATTTTACACTAGTGAAGTGTATGGTGTCAAATTTATGGTTACAAGCTTATGGTTTGTATATCTTTCAGTTCAGTGTTTGCTTATATATTTTTATTATTTGTTACCTGTTTTGTAGTTGTTTAATCTTGTTTTACTGACCCTTACTCTTTTCTTTTTTGTAATTGTTTTTTACACATTTGTATGCCTCAGATTGTACCTTCTTACTTCACTTATTTATTTATTTGATTATGTTTTATGTTTTACTGGTTTTAAACACTATTAAACACTATTAAAACTGGAAATTGTTTTTTTCTCAATTTATGGCAACATGATCCTTGTTTGAAGTAATCTCAGAAAAGATTCAAGTTAGAATAGTGTTCTTGAAATTGTATTGTTGTTATGAAGTAGTTGGCCTACTTGTTATTCTTCATCTTACATAGTATTGCACTATAACACCATATTTTTTTATTTTCTTCAATCACTAAGTCTTTTATGCCCAGTGTATAGCTTATCTAAATATCTTTTTACATAATTTAAATGTGTTTGAACATTTTACAACCATTAATTACTTATGAATTTTATTATATTACCAAACTTTACATAATGCCTGTGGTACCTTGATTATCCTGTCTTAATTTTCTTTCTATTTCTTTAAAAGGTTTAATATCTAATAAATTTCGATTTATCTATTTTTTTAGAATTTACACATTACATACATAATTTAAGTTATTTTATTACAATTTCTTCACATATTCATTCTTCTTTATATTATATTTTCAACATATTTACAAGGATTTCAGACCAACATATTTACTACTAAAAGGTTTCAGAACTTTATCAAAATTTATAATATGGACTATGTTCGATTTAGAAACGTAAAATTGTTTACAACATTTACTTCTTTTAAATAGTTATTATGATATGTTGTTAATTTTCAGCAGTACAATATACAGCAGGCCTGTATTTGTATGTGTGTGTGTGTGTGTATGTGTGTGTGTAACATTATATTTATTTCTAATATTTATTAATATTATAATATTACAATATTAATTTTAGTCTTCTTCTTCTGCACTACAAGGATTAGGCATTTGCCTGTTCCGTCCTCACAAACTTACGACCACTGATTTTGTGGTCTTCCTATATCTCTTTTCCCTCCTGGGTTGTAGTTAAGTATCTTTTTGGGTATTCTCCCATTTCCCATTCTATTTACATGATGTTTCCATCTTTCTTTATATTTAGTTTTTTTTTCATTTAGTGCATATACATTTAGTTCATTTCGCACGTCTTTAGTTGCTTTTAGTGCATCTTGTAATTCACTCATTGATATCTCATCAACGTTCATGATTTCTCCTACGTCATTAAGGTTTGGGTTATTATTTTGTTCTTATTCTTGTTTACACCACAGCTCTTTGTAATGTCCAATCCACTGATCTTCTTTAATGATATTAACTTTTGGCACATCTTTTACTGTTCTGTTTAAATGCCTCATAACTTTATATGCGAATGACTGTCTTCCGTGTAAATTGTGTTCGATATCAGAGATAAATTTACCCAGGAATCTCTGTGAACTTTACGGGTCAATTGTTTGGCATAATTTCTCTTGAATGTATACAGATCTCTCGCTTGTTAAGTGTTTTTCTGTAGAAACTCTATATATGCTTTCTGTTTTTCATTAATAGCTATCTGTATTTCCTCGTTCCATACCTTTAGGCCTTTCTTATTTCTTATCCTTTTCTTCTTTCGTATTGCTTCTATTTCTGCTTTCTCAATACAGGTTCTTATATTATTCCACTCTTTATCAACGTCAAAAACTAATTGGCACTTGTATTAGATGTTAATCTAATCTGTTTCGGTAAAGATGTTTCACGCTTTCTTCTCAAAGTAGATATATTTTAAATACTTCTTGATTATCAGATGTTCTTTTCGTTTTTGTTTTCTCCATCTTGCTAACGATGTGTTTGTGGCTACCAGTAGGTAGCAGTCTGTATTTAAGTCGCTGCCTCTATAAAGTTTTACGTCTTGAACCAAGTTTTTAATTTTATGGTTTGGGATAATATATTCTATAAGGGATCTTTGCGCACTCAATGTGTATTTATGTATATCTTTTTTTCGGAAAAAGGTGTTAGTTAATTAATTTTAGTTTTCTACCTAATTAAAACTTGAATTAGAATGTTTCAAGGATGCCAGAAGAATGTTGACCAGAATAAAAATTACATTCTAGTTGAAACCAGGAGAAATGAAATCAGTGGACCTCATACGGAAAGCTATGGACAACTGAAATCTTTAATATAATACCTATAAGAGAAATAATTTGAGCAGTACTCTGTCTTAAACCTATCTTACACCTGTGTTCTTAAACCTAATGAAAATTCAGTAATAACACATTCTCACCATGGACAACATCATGGCTCAGAATACAAACAAGCACCGTGGACAATATGGTCTCTTTCATAACACATAGTCACAAATAAAATTTGAATATGAAAATGTACAAAGTCCTGTTAGATATTTCTCGACAGTACATGAATAAAAGATGTAAAGTAAATTAATTATTTATTGTCGATATGTTATTGTTTTATTGTTGATGATAAATGTTTGTATTGATCAGTGTCTGTGAGTATTTTGAACCGAGTGTCCTGTGTACCTGTGAGTATTATTCACATATCTTCAATTTGTCTTCATGCATGCTGCTAAATACTTGATTTGTATAAAGTACAGTTTACATCAAATATGTCACTTACGGTTTGCATTCTGCCTGTCGTTTGGTTCTGTGTAAAATTTCTCTTGTCCATGAAATGCTGGAATAAGTCTCTACCACCAGCACTATAAAACATAACATAAAATATAACCTCAATTGTCTTTACAATAATACATTTTCATTTAATATTTTGCAACGGAACACAGGATGATAAGCTATGCTGTTTGTATCAGAGCACATGGATGACGAGCATTTCCTTGTTTAAATTTGGTTTTATGTAATATTTTATCTTTTAGCCGTAAGTTTTGTATTTGGAAATGGATTAGCATGTAGGGTATACCAAACTCTTCATAAAAAGGTGTTCTATATGGTCATGTATTTTTGAGTGAATTTGTGCGCGTGTGCGGGTGTGATAATTTTTGATCGCGATATCTTCGGCGGTAGTAAACCGATTTACGTGAAACTTTGACAAGGAATTATTTAGGTAAATAGCTTCAATTTGTGTATACTCTGAGGGTTATAACTATTTTAGAAATATGGTTTTTTTTAAGTAAAGGAAAACTCAATTGTAACTCTTATCAATGATAGGGTAATAAAATTTGTAGATAATTTCCATGCAGGCCTTTGCTAAATTATACAAAGTTTTTCAGGAAATTCGTATATCTGTTTGTTCCATCAATCATGTGACTTGGGCTTAGCCAATCAGAATACACTAAATTCAGTAAGATTTATTCGTTGTAGAGTTAGGATGGTCACAGTTCTGCTTTAGCATCTGCAAGGGGAAGTTGTGCCCGGTGAAGAGAGTTGTTCTCTTACGAACATAGAAATATCATATATAAAATAAACCTTGGTAATTCTTAACGTTTTGCGTTATGAACCTAGTGGGTAAAATATTTAGATACAAATTATAATGTAATATATTGCTGTTTTCGTGTAAGTTAAGATATCCGCTTAGGGAATTTAAAGACACTTCAAGATATCGTGGAAGGTGTACATTAATGCACCGCATTAATTAATACCATATTAATCCTGAGATTAAGAAAATATAAAGTATAAGTTAATAATAAACTGTACGAGTGAAGTTTATAATCATTGTGAGTGAAAAATTTATGAAGAAACTAATTAATGTTAGCAGTCAAACATAATAACAACGAGACTCATTGAAATATCGCTGCTGGAGCCGCCTGCCGTAGAAGAGGACGACAAGACGAAGAGGACGAAGAGGACACCAGGAAGGAGTGATACTGAAGAAGAGGACGCCAGGACGGGAGCGACGAGAGGAGAAGAGGACGTTGCAGCAACCAAGTAAAATAGATTTATATTATCGAACAATACAAACTATTATTTCTATTACCAATACATGACAATTTATAATACAATATACATCTTTAAAAACTACATTTGTGTGTAAAATAAATACTTTTTCATCTCTTCCATATTGACGTGTTTGTAAATTTCGCACACTTACCATATCCTTATTAGTATACTCAAATTTGAACTGTTACAATTTATAAGTTCTTATATTGTGTATACCTTATATACTTTCCTTAACCTGTCTCCCATTACATTAAACATTTGTGTGTGTGTGTGTTTGTGTGTGTGGTGAAACTGATCAATTCTTGTAATGCGTTATCATGTCATATATCTAGAACACGTGGGGTTTTAGATATCTCCTCTTCGGTAGAGATACTTTATGGTTAACAAGGAAAAAAATTAAGATGAATTACTAAATTGCATCACTAAATATCCTATTTTTGTGTCAAACAAATTAATTCTCTACCAAAATAATACATCTACCTTGATTTTGTTTCTTTTAAACTAGCGAAAATAAATTAAGGCACATTTTGAACTTAATATTCAGCTGCAATGGAGAATAATTTCTGTACCTAGTTCCGTGAGTAACAGACACGTTGAGTACAAGTACGGATTAACATGTTGATTTCACTAATTTGTAGTGATGACTGCAAGGAAAGTTAATTTGAATTCTCAGAAAAAGTGCAAAGCATTACCGTAAAGGTGCATAACATAGACGCTTGGTATTAGAGTTAGCTGTAACGAGGACAAAAACTAAGTTGAATATGGTACTCAATTTTGTCGAAATTGGGGAAATCTATGCTGAAATAAGGCATCATAATAAAATTATGTTTTAGTATTTTTAAATTTACAAGTTATTTAAATAACATTGATACAATGAATTCAGGCAGCATGCGTATTTGTTTATTATGTAGTTATAATTTTAATAGGCCTATACTTATGTGAAAACATGTAATTAAATTAAAACTCACTGAACTGTTTGGTTTTTTGGAATTAAATGATAAACATTGTAACACAGTTTCAGTGTACAAAAGCCCTACATATGTGAAAGTATCATATTTATGTTTAGAATTATTGAAAGTCAGTGAAAAGTCATCTTCAGCCACTTCTCGCCCAGGCTCCTTCAATAATTCAGGAACAAGCAAGAGCCTTTCCTCGACGACCAAAGTAGGTTTTCTAGTCACTTCATTTGTCTTTATATTCAATGTCTAATTAGTTTGTTGATGCTTGCTTCAAATTCTTGCAGATTCTCCCTGGAACAATGTTGCCTTTTTCTCAAACTGAGTGTAGTAAACATCTCGCAATATTTATCACTATACCGTAATTCGTCATAGATGTTCAGGCTATCAAGCGCACCTTTTGTAGTAGCTCTGTGGCAGGTCCTTTTATAGCGAGAAATAGTGAGACAGCTTTGTCAGTCTCCGTCCAAGTATTTGTGCATGCAGCGGCCGAAGATACGTTGTCCAGTGAGTGCTTCCATCAAATGTCGGGACCTCGACCTGAACTGCCCAAATTACAGGCAAAGTGACTTTATCTATTGTCTTATTTTCTGTGGTTTTTCTGTTTTACCGTGGTACATTCTGTTCAGCAACTAGTTTTGAAACGCATGGTTGTATTTTCAATAACTGTTTGACTTCAAACAAAATTATCACTGTTGCACACAGTGATAATTCCGATCTGACGATGAGCTGAGAAGCTTGAAAGCGCTAATCGGAATAATTTTTCTATAGTGTTGTGCAACAGTGATACTTCTGTTTGAGATATAACCACTAACACAACTTTCTTCATTAAACTTCTGTTTGACTTCACATTTATTTTTTTCTCTTATGTTTGCAATTGCAGATAAGTCTTATATTGCACATATGTTTGTTGACATTGTTTGTTCTTTATTTGAGAGACAGATTTTTCTACTATAGGCAATCTTACCTCTTCCCCATTGAGATCACCCCGTAATTCACCAAGTCACCATGCAGGAGACACAACTCTGCGGCAGTATGCTATTCATCTGTTTTTCATAGCTTCAAAAACGGCTTCCGTTGTACCTGCTTCTTGCTTACGTGTTTCTGTTTGTTGACCTTGATATCCCAAAAGCCGTCTCTTTTAGACCATATATAGATATGAATCTATATATAGACCCAGAATAATTTTCCATATTCCTGGCAGCATGCCGACATAATTTGCATAGTTAGGAGAGCTCGAAGAGTCTGGACGCAACGCGAGTGCACGACCTTGGCAGAGACATCACACGCTCGGTTAGTCGAGTAACGTGTACAATGATGCTCTCACATTTTTGAGAGCATTACGTAATTGTTGTAGCAATAAGAAGTCTGTCGCCAACTTTAGACTTAGACTTTATCACTTTCTCTGGAAGTTTATTTAAAGACTCTTTCTCCCTATCGTCATTAACTTCTGCAGGTTTCACGACGATCGTTCTTTAAATGGAATTCTTATAATCTTTAATGATATGTACTACCCTACCTATCCACCTGTAATCCTTATTGGACTCGAAGATCAATTTCATGCGATCATTCTGCCGTTATTTCCAGTGTTAGATTTTCCTCTTAGGGAAATTCTTTCTAACCGGAGCGTGAATTTTTTTAGCATTAATTGTAGTGTCTTCTTTAGATAGTTCTCTTTTAGTAATCTGCTTAGTTTCCTTTTTGGATTTCTTAGTAAATTTTCTTTTGCTAGTTTTACAGATCGAACACTTGGCTGTTATCCTATAAGCTATAAACCATTATTAGTCTAAACTATATTTGAGAAAATTTTCATTGTCTTCATTTTACATTTGTAACAGAGAATTAAATCGGTAGATACAAAGCCCATTTAAATTCAATTACATTTTATTTATATAAGTAAAACTTAAAATTGCTAGTGCAATCACTTT
The DNA here is from genome assembly GCA_034769895.1 of Magicicada septendecula. Lineage (NCBI taxonomy): Eukaryota > Metazoa > Arthropoda > Insecta > Hemiptera > Cicadidae > Magicicada > Magicicada septendecula. The sequence continues at coordinate 121,599 of JAWRYS010001378.1, read as the reverse complement.
ATTCAATCAGTCGGAGAATGCATGTATGCCTATAAACTAGAAGAATTTAAACTTCATTTGCCCAAAAGATTTCTCTCAAAATTTATTAAGGATTTCTCTCGTAATACCATTAAGGATTTAACTAAAAATAATAATTTAAATCTGGTCTATAAGGGGCCAAATTATGAGAAATTTCTTTTAGTAAAACTTAAAGCTAACTAATTTCCCTGATAATAATTTTGACTAGTTTTCCCTGATAATAATTTTATTAAAATATTTTTGTATCATTTTATTAAATTTTTATAGATGTTGTATTAAAAAATTCTCTTATAATTCAATTTTCAATAAAATAAAAGGAAAGTGTAAGGAGTAGAAGTGGGGAATGTGTAGGGAGTACTACGGAGTGGGAAAGGTAGGGGGATTTAGTGTAAGCCTATGTGTTGTGACTGTCATATTGTATTCAGCTGAGGACGTGCCCGGGATTTGGCTGTTCCTCTGTCTCTCTCAGACGTCTCCACCCTACTTTCTTTATTGTGCATTTTTAAGGTCGCCTGCACGACTACGTCCGACGCTTCATAGGTCAGGAGTCTTATTTTCGGGTCTTACGTCAGTTAATCTAAGTGAGGAGAGAGACTTAGGCCCTAGTGTTAGAAATGTGTGCTGTGAGAGAGAGAGAGAGAGAGTAGTGACGTGTTGATGGGGGGTAAGAATGAGATGCGAGAGAGAACGGGGTGAAGAGGGAAGTGGGTATAGTGAATGAGTAACGGAAGGAGGAGGGGTGAGGACGGCCACAAGGAAGCCTACACAGTTTCGAAACTGAAGTTTCTATATTACGAAATTTGGTTATGGCCACTCGCTGAATATCACTCAAGAGCTCACGCGTCTTAACTTTGCCCGCCCGCGTGCGAGAATCTCTAGAATACCACCAGAGAACTCTCGCTTAGTTACCTTGTAACTTAATGCACTCGGCCATCAGCACAAGCTAAACTAACGAGGATAACACAGTTCGTAATAATTAACGTTAAAATGATGCGTTAGTTAAAGAATTTGTTACTAGCCCGCATTATGTAGGCTTATAACTTGACAATATAATTCGATATAGATTCGCTGTGCGTGTGAATTTATGAGTCGCAAGATGTTGCGGTATAGAAATCTATCGCATGCCCGGAAGTTGTGGCTTGACAAAGAGGCTGCGCGGCTGTCTGTCTAATTCACAGTACAAAATATTTTGTATCTTATGTTTAACCTAATTATTAAACGAATTATTGTATAGTGTTCGGTGTATGATTAACGTAATGTTTTTTTTAACGATTTAGAATTCAATAAAGGGTATAAAATTGAAAGTATACTCTTTCCCTTTGACTTTTCTATAGATGTCTTGGGTATCTACTTTTCTTATGTGTCTTGGAGTGCTTGTTGTAGATATATCTTAAAGGACACTACAAGTAATCGCAAAAGGAAACCCCGATAAATGCCTTTTGAAAATGCTAGGTAAATAGACGATCACTCGCAAAATTTGTCGAGTATTATTTTACATATTGTTGTGCAGGTTTCTTCTTTAAATTTTATTGATATTCTGTTGGTTCATAAATTCCGCTAGGATCCAGCATCTACTTATGTAGGCCTATATGTGCGCTAGGGCAGTGGTTTCCAAACTTTTCAGTCCGCGGACCCCCCCCCGCAAATAATTTAAAAATTCACGGACCCCGTTTGAGTTCTGAAATAAAGCAAACAGTAAATATGATAGAAACTCTTATATTTTAATTAAAATGTATGAAAATCAAAATTCTCTTAATTTCCAAAATTATAACAATAATGATAAGAAACATAGTTTAATGTGAACACTGAAGCTGCTTTTGCACAATTAGCTCTTTAATATCTTTAAAAGTTTGTTAATTTTAATATTAAATAACTCTCGACATCAAGTTTATCTCTTAACGTTGACTTTAAGTAAGTGAGCAGGGAGACTGCGGTTTTACACAAGTAAGTAGAGGAAAACATAGTTAAACACTTCTGAACTCTTTTTCCCAGTTCAGGATAGTCAGTCATTGCATATAACCAGAAGTCAGCTAGCTGTAATTTCGAAAATTTTAATTTTAATGAAATATCAGTTGAAAGTTCTGCCACTGAATCTTCTTCTTGTACTGTAAGAGAGAAGTCTTGTCTGTTCGGAGGACAAACAGATCTGGTACACGACATGATTTAAATACATTATTGAAGTCATTAGTTTGAAATTACTTTTAAAATTACAATGACTTTGAACCAAAAAATACTGGATTCTTCTACTAATTGTTTAAAGATTCTAAAATGTAGATTTAGATATTAGAACATAAAAATCGGAGAAAATTATATATTATAGTATAGTATTAAATATGTATATTATATAGTGTATGTATTACAGTATATTTTATTTTTTCTTAAAAGTGTCTACGGACCTCCTGAATCATTGTCGCGGACCCCCAGGGGTTCGTGGACCCCACTTTGGGATCACTGCGCTAGGGTATATAACATCTACTTATGTATATAGGTTACAGAGTGTAACGTAAAGGTGACCTCAATGTACATATTCGGATTCCACGCCCATCAATATACTGTAAGAAAAGTAATCCTATAAACTTAAGTTCAGAAACGTTTCGTTTTACGCCTGACCGCGATTTTGTGTTATTTAAGGAAAACTGTATATCTGAAGAAGGGACTGAGATATCTTAATAAAATTTGGTACACATATTAATAATAATGTTCTCTATAAAAACCTTCACGGTTGAGATATCAAATTTTAAGATGGCAGCAACTTTAATTTTTAATCACTAATAGCTTTGTAAATTTTAATTGTATACAAAAATTATTTATTAAGTAAAATGTTACGACTTTTATTTTGTACTGAATGGCATCTTGTCTGATCAAATACAATAACAAATAATCGAATTATGGGGGAAAGCATTCTACTCATAAATTATGGCTACTTTATTTTTTGTGTACCAGCCTTCTTTCCTCCAGAATAGGTAAAAATTATTTGAAGTTTAAGGCCTCGACCTTAGCCACAGTGCTGTGGTTTTACTGACGGAGACCGCTATCAGTACAGTATACTATCACTAATCCGGCAGATATTATAACAGAGTAGTGCCGGATCAGTGGAAATGCTGGATTAATGGATGGTTATTAGAAAAAACACATTTAAATTAAAAAAGTAGCGTATATTGTACATAATGGAAAACGTGAAAAAAATTACACCTGATTAAAACATCGGATTAAAAATGTAGTATATTATCTCCTATTTTTTCTTATAATTAGATTAGTTTTATGTTTATAATTGTCAAACGTAGGAAGAAATGAAATTCGTAGAGTAATGTACAATACTATTCCATGGGAATGAAAACGCTGTCAATTTTCTTCTGTTTCTTGGTTTGAAACGACACTTTTAACCCTTTTTCTTGCAGTTTTTCCAACACGAAAATTTCACAACTAGACACGCCATTTTCTTCTGCCTACTTAGTAGAAGTTGTAAAGGTAAAGGCTTGATACTACCATATCAAGACCTACTGTGTGAAAAGCTGTCGCTGCTTGTCCGTCTTCCTTCTCTTCCTCTTCTCTTCTCTGGTCATGACATCGACTATTTCATCGTCTGTCATAAGCTGTTTTCTTTTATCTTCGCAACACGCCAGCCATTTGTTTGCATTGTCTGTTGTCAAATCATCTGTTTTGCCTACTAGTTTCTCAGCGATTTTATCTCGCAACACGTGCAGTTCAGCATGTGACGACATTTTGCACTCATGATCTTAAATTACGTAAAGACGGCAAATAATTACACCAAGAATAAAACGACTGCAAATAAACGGTACTGTATACAGCGAGGGACTAATGATGCAACTGCCGACTATCGTCAGAGACGTGTTTCCCTCTCCCCGCCGGACTACCACAGTGCCGGATTATAGAGGGTGTACTGTACTTCCAGCACTCAAGATGGCCACCAATGAAGTGGTTGGAACGTTCGCGATTTCTAACATTGGGCCACAGTCTAATAGCCCCGAAAATGTTAATAATAACTTTATTTAAATTTATTTGTGTCTTTCAAGCGAACTCATTAACAGTAATTTATGGCAAAATAAAGGACCGATTTTCAGTGAAATTAGTATGAGGGATTTCTTCTGCCTCAATAATGATTACTTTGGACAGTATTAATTCCATTTCATGTAAATCTTGTTTGTCCAGTGAGCACAACACAGACCAAATAAGTAGGTTCAAATTCAATTTTGTGTAGAAAAATAAAACAAAATGCCCGTGTTTGTTCATAGTCAACGTGTTTTACAGCTTATAAGACTTTGTAGATGGTGCGGTGTATACACAGTCGTGTGATCCGCACCTTCAACCACAGAAATTCTCCTTTTACTCACTTCAAGATTTTAACGCCGGGAATTGAATCCGGGAGTTAAACTACTCGTATTAAAACTGCACTCAATAAAGTAAACAGACGATTTACAAATCAATACATGCCATTATCAATTATCTATTAATTCCAAATAAATTTATATGTTCTATTAATTTTTATTGTGACTAGTACTACAATATTATATTTCTGCATATCTCTGATTGCATAAATTAATTAATTATATTTTTGATTAGGTCGTAATCAAAGTGTAACTAACCCCAAGTTTGGGAGGTCATATACGACTGTTGATTCTTCCACTAAAGCTCGCTTGTTGCCCCGCGTTGGGAAGCCATGTACAATATTATTAATTATGCAAATTGTATTGCATAAATTAATTATTCAATTAATTAAATTATCTTGATTACCATGATTGACAATTCTTTATCAGTTTTAATAAAGTGTTTACTATTGATGATATATATATATCTGTTCATAGAAACTTCATTACGTGTATAAACGAATTGCTTTATGTTTAATATAATAAGTTATGTCTACTACTCACTTAATTCATTTGATTCGAACTACACATTAGCGTGTCGTTACAATGTTATGTTTGCATTACCTAATTGACATATAAAACCATGTAAGAAATTATAGTTAGTAGTGTTCCATACTTAGGAGCCTTCTATAACTGTGTGTTTTCATTACTGATCGTGTTTACTGCTCCAGGTTGGGCATACCATATATAATGATACACTTGGATATCATTGAATTTAAATAATTCCCGCTTTCCGGAGCACCATATGTAAACAGGTGTTTTGATCATACGTATGGTATTTTCATTTGCCACGTGTTGGTTGTGTCATGTGTGAATGCGTTAATATGTAAATGTGTCTATGCTTACGTGTATTATTCCTTGTAATCCTACATACATTTCTGAACTAATTGTGCAGTTAGTATGTAAGTGTGATTTACATGCCCTTATCGTTGGTTTTCTACTTTATCACGCCCTTTGATTTGAGCGCCAGCTATACTGGTATGGTTGCATCGCTTAATTATGCATTATTTAATTAAGTTTGAATTAACTAGGTCAATATCAATAATATGACTCAGACACTATAAACGTTTGTGACCAATACTAATTTATTTATATATCCAAAGTCATTTTAAATTCTGAAAATAAAGTTAGCGTTACTATACTATACATTAAGATACACAATGCTGCTATATTGGCTCTAACATCTCTAAATTCTCATCTACGAATCGATAAATATTAATTAATTATTTTGCAAATTTCAATGTACCCTACTATATAGATTCATATTCTCATTTAGCTTTACTCAGAGCAATTAAATAAACGTTTAGTTTACTCAGTGGCGAGTTCTTTTTAAGTGTCAGGACAGTGGCTACCTAATCTAATAGTACGTAAATAATAATAATTTACTTAGCGTATGTATCCAATTCAGCGGTGACTAACTGGGTAGTTCCCCATTCTGCGGCGAGGTCCTGGCTGTAGACAAGAAGATTAGTCCGCTCCACGTCATTGATTTGTGACACTCGAACTCCACTTCACTTTACACTCCGTCGACGACACTATTTGTTCCACATTTGATTCGGATTCGCTCATTAACGGAAATGACTAACTGCGGTCTTCGAATATTACTTAATTGTCTTAGGACACTTTCGCGTGTGGGTTTTTCTGTCACTTTCGGTGTACATGCGTTAGTAGTTTATGCCGCGTTCAATTAGAGCGATTGTGCCATTTATGATGCATTTTATTATGCGAATATAAATGGTTTATTTTTGCACCTCAGTAAGTTAATTCGTGGCGTAATTTCACTATATTTGTCCAATGTACTTACGTCACGGTAAAGTGATATATTGTCAATACTTAGTCACACGCGTTCGATTCATAAGACTGGATATATATATAACAAAGTCTGATTGAAGTTAACTTGACATTGTCTTAAAATTTAACTCCCACGATCTAATGAATTCTCTTAACGCACGGGTAAGTTCTACAGTTAATTTACTACTTCATCATTCCACTACTTAATTTTCGGCGTACTACAGTTTTACATAGTTTCTGACTCACTCCCGAACGATCTATATGCTTGTATGAATAAACTTTACAACAGTCCTTCTGAAAGACTCTGACTGACCGAAAATTGAAAATAAGCTGAACTGCTAATTGGAATAAGACTGAACTCCGAATTAAAATAGACTGAAACTGTCCAAAATTACAATAAGAACTGAACTGAACTTGACCGCTTGAAAATTGAAAATCGACTGCAACAAGATTTTAAATAGACTCAACGAAAATTAAAATAAGACTGGACTCCGTTCCCTGCGAACATCTAATTTTATGTCTTCTATATCTCGACCCTCTCCACGGCTCGCATCCTTTACTACCATCTCCGTCCTGATTGGCTTCTCGCCCCCGATTCTGTGAAGACTCCTCCTAGATACTCGGACTGCATCTCTGGTCTCCTTCCTTATTTGCTCTTCTCCCTCGTCTCCATGGCGATATCTTCTTAACACCCGCCTTTACCGAACTCCTTGTTCCTGATAGGTCAATCTAGACCCCTCTCTAAAAGTCTTGCTGTTTGCACCACCTCCACGTATGACGACGGACCAAATTACACGGCTCTCTGTCACTCGATTGTCTTACGTTTCCTTTTGGTCCTTCCCAAGCAATTACCGTCCAGCACATGTTTGTTCCCTAACTCGGGTGTGTCGAATCGTCGTATTATCCTCGACTTCCTCCGTTACGTTCACACGCTGATGGTGGTCATCTTCCAGGAATGAACATCTGCTCTGCAGCTCTCCAAGATGCTCCGTACTTTGTGCCAGTAAACAAGTTATCCGCTGTGTGGCTATGCGTGGTCTTTTGTTCCTAATTGCATCCGTTCGTATACTGCCTTTGTGGAATGTGTCATGTCCATGTGTGGGTAGACAAATACTTGCGTCGCCTTCGTATACGTTTTCTCGGTAATTGTGACGAAGAGACGTACTCTTTTGTTTCTTTGTTATTGCAGCTTTGCGCCTATGTCGTTCATTCAAGTCTAACATCTGCTGTGCTGAGACATTGTCTAACGTCGGCCGTTTGGCTATAACATGCATCACTGCTGACAGTTGACGCCCGCTACAGTGCCGTTTATCCCAAAACAAAATCTCTACAATAATTGCTTCACAGTACAGTAGTAACCTAGTTATATAGTTTTAGTAATATTTATCATATAGTTCTAGTAGTCTAGTAATTCAAATTATAATGGGTTAAATTTTTTTAAATTATTAATTCCGTTGCAAATCAATCCTTAATTTTGTTATAAATTACATTTATTGAGTTAGCTTGACAAACATAGCAACTGGAGGAAAAATCCAGCACAAAATTCTATAATTTATGGGTAGCCCGCTTTCCGACATAATTTGATTACTCGTTATTGTATTTGAACACGCAAGACGTCACTGTGTCCAAAATAAAATTCTTAACATTTTACCTACTTAACATACAACACTTTGATAGAATTAAAATTTACAGAACTATTAGTGACCAAACATTTTAGCAATAAAGTGTCAACCTTTTAAAATTTGAGATCACAAAATAACTACGATTTTTTAATTTATTAAAGAACTTTAATTTAAATATTTGCACTAAAGTTTATTAAGATATTTAAAACGCTTAAGATAGTCCTGTAAAGTTTTCCTTAAAATGGAGGCCAGACGGAAAACGAGAGGTTTCCGTACCTATGTTTATAGAAAATGTTTTCCTTATATTGTTGCACAGAACACGAATACGTATAGGCTATTCGGCATTCTTAGCCGAATACTTCCAACCATTAGCCGAAAAAATGGATTCGTAAATGAAAAACTCGTTTACTTTAAAAGAAGAGTTTCGGACTTCGCCATCTCGTCTTCAGATATCCTAGTCAGCTTTGATGTGCTCTCAGATTTCACTAGCATAGACCTAGCAATCTTAGAAGCACTCTAGATCAGTGGTTCCCAAACTTTTCAGCCGCGGACCACCCTCAAAAATTAAAAATTTTACGGACCCCGTCTGAGTTATTAAATAAAACAAACAGTAAATATATAGCTCTTATAGGCTATTTTAATTAAAATGTATTAAAATCAAAGTTCTTTTAACTTGCAAAATTGTATTATTAGTGATATCAAACATAGTTTAATGTGAACAATGAAGCTGCTTCTGAACAATTAGCTCTGCAATATTAGGTTTAATGTCTGATAATTTCAATATTAAGTCACTCTCGACATCAAGTTCATTTCTTAACTTTGCCAACCTCGGCTCTATCTTGCCAGCCCCACACGTGTCGAAATCCAGCTACTTAGGCGTAAAACCAGCAACACTGAAAAACGTTTTGGTTAGATACAGTGCTTATATTTGAACTAAAACAGAGCGATCAGTTCTGCATTGATGCGGTGCTCTAGTCAGTTCCGCTGACAAACAGAGCTGCTACACGACATGATTTAAAGACATTATTAATGCCATTAGTTTGAAATTACTTTACAATTACAATTAGTTTGCACAGAAAAAATACTGGAATCTTCTACTAATTGTTTTTAGATTCTAACATTTATATTTTAGACCACAAAAAATCAGAGAAAATTACGGTATATTCTATTTTTTCTTAAAAGTGTCCGTGGACCCCTGAAACATTGTCGCGGACCCCCAGGGGTCCAAACACGGTTCCCACTTTGGGAACCACTGCTCTATATAATACAAGCTACACACAAACCGCCTCAGCACATCACGGGACTAACAAAGCACTGTCTGACCTCCACCTACTTTACATACAACAGTCTCTTCTACAGGCAAATAGAAGGAGCACCAATGGGCTCACCGTTATCGCCAGTCATCGCAAACCTCTTCACGGACAACCTCGAGAAGAAGGCAATAAACACATCAAAGCTAAAACCTTCCTTGTGGATTAGTTACGTCATCGACTGTTTCGCAATCTGGCTACACATAAAGGACACATTAACAGCGTTCTTGACACATACAAACAGCATCAATTCAAAAATAGCGTTCACTATAGAAATGGAGACAGGCAACGACATTCCACCCCTAGACTTTTCATAAAGAAAAAAAACGGTCACCTTAGCTTTTCCACATACAGAAAACCCACACACACAAACAGATACTTACATAGACAGTTCGATCTTTATCCAGCGCAGTTACAATATATAGTGAAGACACTTGCACACAGAGGACGAGGATCACAGGAAACAGGAGCTGAGCACTTCGAAGGAGACGCTGGTTTTCAATGCATACACCTTACATCGGATTTAAACAACGCCATCAAACAAAAGAAGACAAAGGAGACGCAACCGGAGGAAGAAACACAGGAGTACATCACCACTTTAACATTACCATATATAAAGGGTACAACAGACATAATAGGGAGAATACTCAAGAAACATCACATCAGGACAACATTCAACAAGCACAAAAAATCAACGCCTTTCTACAAAATCCAAAGGACAGCATACACTTGGAGGGACAAGGAGCATATCAAATACCGTCCAAAAACTGCAACCGATTTTATATCGGCCAATCTGGAAGAAATATCCGTCTACGCGTCCGTGTACACGAATTGTAAGTAACAAAACAAAAAGAAAACACATCCTTGACGAAACGAAACACACTAAGGAAACACGACACACTTTCGGTTTCAAAAACACAAAATACTTCGCACGAACAAACAGTAAGAAAATCAGACAGTATAGGGAAGGCATGGAAATCGACCGGATGAGGAAGACAGCAGTCAACGGCAGAAATGAATGTACGTACAAAATTAGCGACTACTTGGAAATACCTAACTGACAGTTCTCAAATTAACAAACAACATATGGCCACAACACACTCACCCCCACGCTCGAACCCTCTCCCAACAACAAATCACCAGGGAAGGAAGATATAAAACGTGCGCCGTTGCTAAATCAGTACGACTTGAAAATGTTACGAGATTACGGAACGAAACGTCGGCAATGTGAACATCACATAAACGGATGTACCCAAAAACCTGCTACAACATATAGGCTATATAGGCCTATAGTGAAGATACTTTTACGTTACACTCTGCATATATATGTGTAATAAGCGCTACTGTAAAGGTACATAGGCCTAACTGCTAATTACCTGCTGTACATTTGTTTAAATGAGTATTTATTGGTATTGTTGTTACTCGATAATGAACTTATGAACACTGTATTACGAAAAATATTTATTATGAATTCCTTATGGATAATAGTTATCTGTCTTCTCTAATATTTTTATAGGACCTACAATCTCTTAAACGGCTATAGGCTGCTATTTTAATCTTAGTCTAATGATCACACAGCTTTTGCTACTCAGGAAGATCTAAGTCTAAGCTGCTGACTAGCGAATGAATTCAGTAGGTCTATTTATCGGGCTAACACAAGCTTCATGCCAATATTATGTACAAGTATACACAATATCAATTCGTAAATTTCAATTCTGCGTATATTAGTAGGCCTACAATAAATAATATAAAATTTGTCGTCTCTTACCTTTCTTGGCAGGCAACTATCATTAATAATATTTATTAAATGAGTATTAATGTCAACAATTTTCGTTATAAATTACTGATTAGCTGTAGGCCTACATATGATTTGTAAGTTGCCTAGTTGGTTCTTGAGTGCTGTACCATGCTGAAGCACTGAAGGAAAATTCATTCATTCATTAGGAAGTGATTTCCATACAAAAGACTCACGCGGAATTCAATAATTTATTAAGTAAAGATAATTTACTGGCACAATTTCATTTTAAAGCTTGACACTGATTAGCCAATCCAAAACAGAAATATTATAGGCCTACATAGTGTGGTAGTGTCTAAGTATTAACAACAATTTAAACCAACAAGTCAAGTCACATTAATCATGTTTAGTTATGTAACAAACTGTTTAACGTAATTAGTAGGCGTACATGTTTTAACAGAAATTATGGGAACAAACTGTATTTCACGTACGCGCGCGCGTGTGTGTCAAACAGCGTTACTGTCTTATAGCTTTCAGCATTGTCTGTACAGTGTGCGAATTGGGCGATTATTTTTTTATAATTTTTTGCATACTTTTTCCTTTTTCTTTCTTAACTAACTTATTTAGTTGTAACGCAATTTAATATGAAATGTTTATGCACTTTTCATTAAAAAAAAATACTTAAAATTAAACAAACTTATAGTGTTAAAGGCTTTTGCCAATCTCAGTCTCTCTCTCTCTCTCTCTCTCTATATATATATATATATATAATTACAGTACTTTTTTTTAAGTAGACCAGTGATAAAGGCTTTGAATTTGTAACAGGCCTCCATGTAGTAGTAATGTGCACATCACACTGTAATGTACTTATTGAATATTACATAATTAATTATAACGAATCCATTTGATTGTTGTAGTGCTTTTTTTTAATTTTCCTAATGTCTAGAGGATTTGTGTCTATCGCAAATTCCGAAGATATGCTCTGGCCAGTACAATGTCCAGTGCAGTATCACAGTGAGATTTGTGACGTCTATGTTACGTCATTACGGCCAAACTTGCCTCGTGGTTTCCCGTCTCGGCAGACATTTACTGTGTACTATATGCGGACAGACTGTACTATACACAGAAAGAATTAAAATAATAATAATATGATGATAAAATGTATTATTTAAACAACTTGTTACTTAATCGTCATTTCCGTTGTAAAAGATATTATGTAACACCTCATCCAGTTTCATTTTTCCCCCGTCACGACACTTGCTTAATATTTTTGCTACCTTTTAGAATTAAATTTTCCTTGTTAGTTTTAAACCCTAATTAAAACATGACAGTCTATGGAACCTAAATCTGGTGCAACATGACAGTAGTAAGCAACATTTCTAATTAAATATTATTTCCTGGGTGAAGTGGGTAAAAAATTAGTTTAGTTGTTGGTTCTTCAACTCTGATAGTTATAGCATAAAACGTAATAATCTTCAATTAATAGTTAGTGTACTGCAACTTATACAGAATAACTGACGTTACTGCAATGTTGCCAGGAAAATATTAATTTTTAAACCGATGTAACCGTTTAGTTTCCAGGCTAGAGGCTCAACACCTGGCAACAGCATTACAGTAGCCTCTCTCTTAACCTACCATTCCATTAACCGACTGTTTCACTAGAGAGAGTGGAAAAAATTAACTATACATACGTACACTAATAATACGTTATTATTTTTTTAAAATAAAGATTATATACAGTACGTACATTATATTCTCTTAATGATGAAATACTGTATGCTTAATGATTACCACTGTTAATAATAATAATGAGGATCATGAAAGTGAGAATGAATCCAACGAGGATCAAGAAAGAGAACTTTCTCACGCGGCTGGCAAAGACGCTCTAGAAATAGACTTCGATATGTTGAACAATAGTCTACTTCAGTGCTAGTCGATGTATTGAATCTGAAAAAGTGGAGAGATTGTGCAGCTGACAGACGTCAGAGTAGGCCTAACATAAAACAAAAAGAAAACGACAGACTTTTCTCATAAATCCGAGGGTTTTAAACTTTTTAAGTGTACAGTGTGCACTTAAAACAAACGTGTTTGTTTTTACAAAGTTTAATTCTACAGTATAATATGCGTTACACGTTTTCGTGTTACAACTTAATTTTCTGCCTAAAAAGTTTACTTAACACCCAAAATCTTTGTTTCTTTATAAATTGGAACCGACATAAGCCTAAAGAAAGCAGACTGTAATTTCTTTCTTGTTTTCATAATTAATATAAGTCATTCAAATACACTACCGTATATATTTTATTTACTTTTCTATTTACTGTACTCACATATAATTAAAGCAATTATAATTAAACCATTTATCTAGTTTTGTCGTACGCATTTTATTTATAGATACAATAAAAAATGGGTTGTACGTACCCTAAATCTACTTCAAATATAAACGGTACTTTGTCCTCGACGGTCATAGGCTAAATTAGCTAACGTTCTGTTAACCGACTTTTCCATTATCCGCCCTTTACCCGGTCCCATCCAAGTCGGATAAGAGAGAGACTACTTTAAATCACTTTACTATATTGTATATTATTGTATAACAAATTAGCATTAAAAATCCAGCAGCCTATGAATTGAAAATACGTGAGATGCAAAATGTTTATTAAAATTAACGACGGTTTCTATATAAAGGCTTAACATACATTGTGACTGTATTAAGTAGACTACATAGAGAGAAAAAATGTAGATGTGATAAAGGATATCAAGCATAAAGATAATAATATTTACAACTCTATCTGCAAACGAATATAACAGAAGGTAAATAAAGAACAAGTAAATCAACAACGGAAGGAACATTGCTGAGTGGAGATGTTAATGAGAATAACTTTACGTATGACAAGGAAACTCGGTAGCTTCATGTCGTGTCATAGCACCGTGTCTGTTACACTGTCGTAATCAACGCAATTTGGAACTTTAATAAACTCTGCGAATTGACTTGTGTGCAGAGAGAGTAACTCGTTGTGCAGTGTATTTCAGTAAGGAGAGTGTTTCTTTTCAAGTAAAAATTATACCATTAGTTTATTTTATCTCTATTTCCGTGATGTTGTGCAGAACATATTTTTAAATTACTTTTCCGGTTGACACAAGTAAGAAACGTTAGAGACGATATTATCAATATTTGAAGACAAAATATCTCTGTTAAGCACAGAATAAAATTGTAGTAATTAATAAAGTTGTATTATGTAAAGTAAACCCAATTGCGTTTAGGCATCGTTACCGAGATCCAGATCTACAGGTGCTCTTCAGAAGCATTGGCATTCCTAAGATCACCGTAATATAAGATTATATTTATATATTTTTGCATTCAGATAACAAGTGATAAATATTTTTATTTTAGATATGTTTTATATATTTATGTAATAAACTGTATAATTAACTTACATTTGTTCGTCGATTTACAAATTTCGCGAGTTGACCCCGCACATATTTGGCAGGCAGTTAATGATGAAGATTGTTTACGCAATTGTGTTCAACCTTGCAAAGGATAGAAATGGGTATTATGTTTTGTACCTGACCTGAAGTTGGGCTGAAAGGCTGAAACCTCCTATCGATAGTACTGCAAACAGTGTGAGTGCAAGATGTGGTACGGTGTCTGTAATTGTGAAAATTTATATAGGTCTATTTATTTATTTTCCTCTTTTTTAAGGTGAAAAACGTTATATACAAACGCAAAAATAATTTAATCGTTATAATTTTTTTGAATAGTGAAGTCATTAACAACACTTCATTGCGTGTTAATAAAAGAAGTATGTCATTGCATTCTCATAAAACAAGTATCTTCCCATTTTCCTCGTTATAATTTTCATTTATGTTTACAAATTTTTTTCCACTTTCTAGGAAATGTCACGGCCCAGTATAATGTAGACAAGAAGCAAAACATTTTGGTGTGTATAGATTGCAAAAGTCTATTTAGAAAATTATTATTATTATTTTTATACAGCTATCTGGACTTCAAGAGGACAGAACTGTTTCAGAATAAGACTAAGGTTCAAAAAACATTTGTGAAGTTTGGCTTATAACCCAAACAAGTATAGGCCTACTTATCATTCTAGATTATGCATTCTATTATCTTATTGTAATATTATGATAAAGAATCGCTCCCATGGATCCATCTGCCTTACTATCGATACTATCTATCGATACTATCGATGGATGGACTATCGATACTTATAATATTTACACTGTGTACCTGATGCTCTATCAGGGCATTTTGTTAATTTCAAGGAACAATTACTATTTGTTTTTTGGTACTCACCTTGTAATTTTGTATTCTCTATGAAACCCCATTCCAAAGTGGAGCAAATTTATTTAGAACAGACAAGTCGTTTTTGTGTTACTTTCTCTGTTTTGAAACAAGAAATTCAAGACCAAGCGACCACCAAACAAATTCCAAGTGTCTCATTTCAGTAAGAAAATGAATTTTCATTTGAGTACTATTCATAGAAGTAGTGAAATGCAGGCCTAGTACAAATTAGGAAGTATTGGGTGTAAACCAGTAAAGTGAAGAGACTAATAAAAATGTTTAAAAACGCATTTTAGTGCTTATTACGTTTAGAAAATAGTTTAATAACGAAGGTATTAAATCGCTTAAATTTTAAATATAATTGCTCACTCGCTTGAGTGTGGATTCAATACACCAGGAAACAAGTTATATAAAACCTTTAAAAACAGCACGGTAAGTTTTATTGTATGTAAAAGAGTTTTTTATACGTGAATAACTCGTTTGCATAAGGTTAAATTACCTTTATTAATTATTTTTGTTTAACCTTCTTTCTCTTAATAGTCAACATTGTATTGCTTCACCCGTTTTGTAGAGTAACAAACAACTTGAATGTTAGCAGTGTACGTACCTGTCAGACATAATGCTACCTGTAGCAGTATCACAGGTGACCGAGCCATTTGATGCACACAGACGCTAGGACGCACTAACACTGACACTGGCCGTACAGAGACTTGTAGGAAGGTTGCTGGTGGAAAACCCGACCAGTAAATTACGTACGTCTTCCTCCATGTTGCAGACCTTGACTTATGCGTGAACTGTTACACGCTTCGGGCAAGCCCGTATTTTCTTGAATTCCAAGTCAATACAGGAGTAGCGTTTTCCTTTATTAATTTTTACAATTTACGCCAACGGCACATTCTAATTCAGTGAATAATTGCATAATTTAGTCTCTTAAACTGTACTTTCATGTAGTCGTTAACCATAAATATCATTTATATGAACTAACAGTTCTAAGTGATTACTAGTACAGGTGTTAGATAAGCTTACCCTCTTAACAAAAATACCCTCTCTTACTTGGTCAATCCAGTGTTCATGATTGCAAATAGCCTACACGCTGGTGGGAGGAGGCAGAATTATGACCTCATACATGGGCACACGCAATACAGCTGTTTGTAAACAGATACGACAAAGACGTGTTCTGTAATTCTTTATTGCGTGTAACGTAACTCTTATTTTGTGTTTGAATACACAGTATCTTCTATACGTTATAAAATAAGGAAGACATTATAAAAGGTTTAGGCCTAATAAAAGCAGTTAATAAAATTGAAATTTGTTAACGTATAAATCAATAAAAGCATGCAATATTTAGAAAATTCGTGAAAATACTTTCAGTATTAACAACAGAACATGTTTTTCCGAAAATGAGAATGACCTCATGGAAGGTAAGAGGACACTGTGTCAGAATAATCCGCCTTTTTGCGTCAAATTTTTGTCTACATCAACGATGTGCCCAGGGCCGGCCCAAACCTTTAAGTCTGACCGGGCCGAGACACAATTTTGCGCCCCCCCCCACTAAATTGTGATGCTTATATTTTATCAGTACTAACTTAATAACATTATTCTTTAGAAGTTTTATCATTACTATTTTAGGTATACTAGTGGCAACGGTTAAGCCCTACACATAAAAAAAACTATTCTGTAGGTCTACATGAAATTACAGAATAGGTCTACATGAAATTACAGAATAGGTCTACATGAAATTACAGAATAGGTCTACATGAAATTACAGAATAGGTCTACATGAAATTACAGAATAGGTCTACATGAAAATACAGAATAGGTCTACATGAAATTACAGAATAGGTCTACATGAAATTACAGAATAGGTCTGCATGAAATTACAGAATAGGTCTATATGAAATTACAGAATAGGTCTACATGAAATTACAGAATAGGTCTACATGAAATTACAGAATAGGTCTACATGAAATTACAGAATAGGTCTACATGAAATTACAGAATAGGTCTACATGAAATTACAGAATAGGTCTACATGAAATTACAGAATAGGTCTACATGAAATTACAGAATAGGTCTACATGAAATTACAGAATAGGTCTACATGAAAATACAGAATAGGTCTGCATGAAATTACAGAATAGGTCTACATGAAATTACAGAATAAGTCTGTATGAAATTACAGAATAGGTCTACATGAAATTACAGAATAGGTCTACATGAAATTACAGAATAGGTCTACATGAAATTACAGAATAGGTCTACATGAAATTACAGAATAGGTCTACATGAAATTACAGAATAGGTCTACATGAAATTACAGAATAGGTCTACATGAAAATACAGAATAGGTCTACATGAAATTACAGAATAGGTCTACATGAAATTACAGAATAGGTCTGCATGAAATTACAGAATAGGTCTATATGAAATTACAGAATAGGTCTACATGAAATTTCAGAATAGGTCTACATGAAATTATTTAAAAAAAATTTAAAGTTTATACTAGGTATATAATTTTTCAAATGTTAACAAATTTTTTCTAATTTTCTTGAAACCCATTAACTATCATCAAGTCCTGTTTTTAAAATTGAACTTAATGAAGCTATAACTTGACTCACCTGTATAAGTGTTTCACATGGACGCTCAATGCCAGTGGTAATCATCAAATAAAAGGAATCAATTTCAAACAGTTTCCTATAATTTTAAATCAGTCAGTGTACATTTCTTTTTATTATAAGTATACGTACAGATATCGTCAAAACACAAACGTCTTTATACATGTAAAGTTTATTTTTGCTAAAAATGTCACACCAAGATTTATTATATTAAAGTTTTTCTTTAAAAATAAAGATAACATATATTTTGGTTTTGGAAGTTTAGTTAAATTTCTTTCTTCTTGCTTTTGCTTCAGCAAACCTTTTAACAATTTTCATTAAATCTAACTGGTTTGCAATGTAATTTTTAATAGAAAATGTTGTTAGAGATGATAGGCGGTCTTGCGCCATTGTAGAGCGTAAGTACGTTTTAATTAATTTGAGCTTACTGAAACTGCGTTCTCCACTAGCAACCGTGACAGGAATTGTGAAAAGAACCCTCAATGTAATCCATTTATTAGGAAAACAGTCAATCATGTTACTTTTTGAAATAACTTGCAAAATTGAACAGGAGTTTTTATCTCAGAGTTCTTCAGAAATACACCCAGATGTTTAAACTCCTAAAAAAAGGCGGTTGCCATAGATGTCACTTTCTCCTAATTTATCTTCATCTTGAAGAACTTTTTGAAGATTCAAACATTTTTGTTTCAAAATTTCGGATTCTGGAAGAGTTTGGACGAAAAAACCCCAATGCTGGTTGAGTTGCAAGTTGTGTAAAGCGCTGTCCGATGGATGTCAGAGACTGATCTATAAGCGGGTAAAAGACAACTGTTTTAAACAACTGCTCTGGATCTGTTGGGGCTTCGTCTCGGGACTTATAATCAAGTTGCCGTTGTTTCTTTCTCTCAGGCTGCTTCTTCTAAACAGCTTCAATTTCCAAGTCTTCAATGTTTCAAGTCAAAATGTTTCAATTTTATATTTCTTTGGCTGTTGCTACAGCACCTGCGTATCCAGTTTCACGATATTCTTTTAAAAATGTTTGGCACTTTCCAAGAAGATGTGTAACTGTTCATAAGTCACTGTTGGCGTTTTGCATGGTACTGCTGATCAAGTTTACTTGAAACAACATATCATGCAAAACAACAAGAGAGACAATGAAGTCAAAAGATGTTAAATTGTTTTCCAATGATTTGGCTTCAGATGTCACTTTTGGATCAAGGAGTTCCTCTTGCATTGCCTGTAGCGCTTCACAAACTTCAACCATTTGATACCTGACTGCCTTTAAGCTGTTAATTCTACACTCCCATTTAGTTTCAGAGACTTCTTTGACAGTAAGGGTCAACTGACTTGCCTTGTGTATTTTCCATCTTTTAGTAGATGAAGTAAACAGGACATACAGACGTTGTAAAACTCCAAACAAAGAAACATTTTTTACAGATGAAGCAACAGCATCTCCAATTACTAGGTTAAGTAAATGACATCCACAAGGATTGAAAAAAGCTTTAGGAACATTGACAAAATTCTTGACTGCACTCCTTTATATTTTCCAGTCATGTTGCCTCCGTTATCGTAACCTTTCCCTCTACAATTTTTCATGTCTAACCCACAGGTCCCTTCAATTTCTTTCAAAAGGGCCGTTGTCAAACCTTCTCCAGTAGTGTCATAAATAGGAACAAATGACTATAGAAATGCTATTTTACTTGACCATCTGTTTTAAGAAAACGAATTGTAAATAATAATTGTAAATGACAATTGTTCTTGGTGGCTGATATCGGGTGTACAGTCTAATATTAGTGAAAAGTACTTGGCTTGCTTTGCTCTTTCAATGATATAATTTTTATTTCAGACCCAAGCAAACTAATCAACTAATTTTGGATTGTTTTACCTAAGTAATGATCATGGACAAGATCGGCGATGATCTTGTCGCCGTTTTGTGGCTGAGCGTGAATGTCAAAATACGTCAAATAATACCGCTTTGTGAAGATTTATATTGATTGGTTTATTATGTGCCAAACAGTGGCATTCATTGATAACAGAGTAAACTGTTTAACATACTTGAGAGAAAAACTTCGTTTATTTACAATCGAAAGGAAAGAAAAACTTGATTATTTTATCCATTATTTTGGCGCCCTCTAAAAATCTGCGCCCGTGCCACGGCCCGGTTGGCCCGTCCTTAAGGCCGGCCCTCGATGTGCCTCTGGGACAACTTCACTGTAAGGGTTTTGCACTGTACGGTCTCAGTTATCCGACGCCGTTACAAACTAATGAACAAAAAATATGTACATTTTTTTTACTTTCCGATTGTACGGAGGATTCGGCGTTAACATGACTTGAACTGATGCTGCGGTGTAGACCTACGTCCTGTGAATGAGCGCCATCTTCTCTGTGCTGATATGGAAGCGGAAACTCAAATGGCAAGAGAAGACCGTGAGACAACTGCTGCCTCTGTTTAAACAACTGCCGAGATACAACACAGGAGTGGGATGATGACGTAAGCTAATAGTGATTGAATCAGCCGATAACAGCCAGGCGCCGAAGAGAAGCAGCCGTCTGCTAATAAGGTAATCAGTCATGTGGATCCACTCAAGACACTCGCCAATATGGTGCAGCAGGTTCTGACATTTAGATGATGAGGCGCTCGATTGAAATTGTGGCCAGGAATCGCATCGGTCGGTAGAAGCAAACACTTATCTCTTTGTTAATAAACAAAAGGACTAGGCCTACTACATAAAAAAATATCGGTATTGAGAACCATAGATGACTTTCATATTCTAAGATTTATATTTAAAATCATTTTGGAAATGAAATATTTCCATAGAAACTACTTCTTTCTCCAGCCTTAACCACAGTACTGTGGTCACTAACCCATACCACCTCACGTTAGCGCACTCGATTTTCACTGATGTTGGCAGTCGATGGCACTGCCGTAACGTCTGGTTTTGCAGAAAACATTGGACCACGGCTAAACAGCCTGGGAAGGAATTTTAACAACAAACTACTTCTTTGTTGCTGATAACGCAGTACACATATACAAAATTATCTTCTCCCCTTTCAACTATCATTTTCATTTATAGAAAATTACTCCCTCCCCTACTCTTTTCATTTATAGATATTCATCTACCTTTCTACAGTGGATTATTATGACATTTTTTCAGGATATTTTACTTATCAAATTAAGTACTTTACTCTTGTTAAAACGTGAAACGTTTCAGGTAAACTACCCCTATCCCTTCATCAAAATCAATAGGCCTTGAGTCATCTACGACTCGGGCACATATACAAAAAATGATTTGATTCTGTTTGAATTTTCGGCAGTTATCGTTCTCCAAAGAAAAATATTCTGCACACTGACACTTTTCAGAAAATTATTTTTCTTCATGTTTTGAAGTGTAGTACAATCAGAATCAGTCCTTATTTCGAACATGATTTTATTTGCCATCGCCATACTTCCATTTTCTTATGGAAAATATAAGTAAAAAAAACAACAGCGGGAAAGGCATACAGGCCTACTAGATATTTACTTCAATTTTTTTTTGTACAGACATAGGCGACAGAATGTCGTTACCAGGGAACACCTTGAGGAGGTAGTCTTCCATAGGTCCCCAAACTTTTCTGTGCTCTTTATATTGTACTTTTATAGGTTTTTGAAAAGTTTACGTTTATTCAATTTTTATTACAAGTTACGATTTAAAAATTACAATTTAAAATATTTGTAAATTTGAGTCAATTTAAAATTTATTAAATTGATTCAAATTGTTTTTTTACTGTAATTTTTGTATATATGCCAAGTTTTGTATAAAATGTTCTTAGTTTCCTATTATCTTAAAGTTTTTCAAAGCAGTAAAAAACCAGATCTAATTTCCAAACAGTTTCTTTTCTTCTTTTCTTGAAGGTTTAGAGATATCCTGTCAATCGTGTAACCATAATAATATGCATAATTTTTGGAGAGCATTAACCAAATGGATAAATATTTGCAAAGCGGATTTGGGGGGGGGGCCAAAGGGCTATAAGGGCTATAGCCCAGAGCGGCAAAATCCAGGGGCGGCAAATTTTTTAAAAATACCTAAAAGCACAACAATACATACACAAAATAAATAAAACCTTAGCCAAATATCCCTTTAGTGCCAGGAGTCGCGGTCCACGACTTTCCATGTATATGCTGGGAATACTTGGATTTCGTTGTCCATGACGTGTCCGTTACTTCACTAAATATAATTATTTCACTACGACTCGGAACACAAAACCGGTTTTGTGTTCCGAGTAGTAGTGATATAATTATATTTAGCTGCGAATACCTTGAGTCTCGGAGCGCGACTCACTATGGTTATGCGAAAATTGGCACCGTCGCATAGCGAGAGCGAGACTCTTGGCATTTTGTACAGTACACAATAATGGTTACGTTATATTGGCTGGCAACCAACTAGTAGCATTAATGGAGAAATGTAATCCAGCTACCGACCCGTTTTGTTGGAAATATCAATGAAAATGTTTCAGTTAAAATTAGTGTGGCGAGCGTTTAAAAATTACAAGGTATTTCAGTAAACATGATCTGAGTGACAAGCATAAAAGTTTTACTGCACACCTAGTAAAATGTACCACTTTTAAGTACATTTCTACCTTACCTACCTTCAACTGAGCATTATTTTATATAAATGGATACATTTTATTTATGTTTAAATGAGAAAATTTTTATAATATAAAGTAATTTAAATAGTGAATTAGTTTAATTATAAAAATGGAGAAAATCTTGCTAAAGAGTTGTATATTACAAATTTAACCTACAAACTGCTCGTTTCCAATAATGCTCAGTTGACGGTAAGTAAGGTAGAAATGTACCGAAAAGTGGTACATTTTACTAGGTGTGAAGTAAAAATTTTCACGCTCGTCACTCGGACCATATTTACTAAAATACCTAGTAATTTAAAACGCTCACCATACTAATTTTTACTGAAACATTTTTCAGTGTACGCATACAACCGGCCCGTGACTGATAGAAAAAACACACTACAGACTACCGTTTACTCTATGTAGCCCGCTGTCTTGTCGTCTGGTTTCGCGGCGCGCATTGTTTACACATTTTGTTTTGTGTATTATTTGTTATTGTTTTTATTTGTTATTTGTTATTTGCGGGGTGGTTGAAAGTGAGGGGAGGCGGCAAGCTGCCGGTAGCCCCTAGGTGGCAAAAGTATAAATCCGCCACTGAATATTTGGGTATGGTTTAGAAGTAAGTCTCTTTATTCTTTGATTCCAGTATTCAGAAATATAGTTAGTTCGGTGCGTGCTACATTTTTCTTGGTATATATTATCTAGCCACTGATCGACGAAGTGGTCGTTAAATTTTTTCGGGCGTGCTTTCCTGAGTGTACAACAACCATTCATCAATCATATTCAGCGGAACTTGAGCCAAGGCAGGGCACATACGGATGTGGAGCCGAGCTTCTTCGTTTTCTTTATATTCGGGAACCAGGCCAAATTCCTGTACTTTCCTCCATAGACACTGATTAAAATGGTAGTTACAACTAGACGTGTTAGCTGCAGGAAATAAAACTTTAATTGAGCCAATGATGGCTACCTCGAAGTCTATTACGGTCATCTCCAGGCACTTTCTTTTTAACGGCACTAAAAAAACAAACATATGTCGTAGACGGCTGGAATAGTTTTGTTTTCATCTTACGAACTTCCAAGATTGGCGTAGATGATGAATAACTGCACAAACTGCTTGTTCGAACTTTTAAACTTTCCGTCGATGAAGAACGACGAACACATTGATAAAGTGTATTTTATTTTCTCACTGTCAAATATTAATATCTGGTCTTTTAGGGCCTCGATTGTCATCGTGCAGTAGGAATTTGCTTCTATCGTTCATAACCAAATGCAGTTGTTGTATCTTCCAAGTTGACCGGGTCATTTGTAGGTCCCTTACTCTTCCTCCGAACGCGATGCAACGACTGTTTTGTACTGTCACAAACTCGTATCCTCTGCTGCCCTACTGCTTCCACATATATTTTCGATATCACGCTGTCCGTTTCTCTCGCCCTGTTTCTGGCATTCACTTCAATCGCTGCATCGTCTGGGAGACAAAAATGTCCCACCTCGCTAAAACGGTAGGCCTATTATTCTGGATAGAAAGACTTTCCTTACAATGCTTCCTTTTACATTCAATACATTTCCAAAATGTCACTTGTTGTTGTTAGTATAATCCACTATGTACTGATAACCGTTGAAAGTCAACAGAGGCTTTCCCTTTCTGGTCTCGGTAAATTCCGTGCCTCACAAGTTTAATGCAATGATCACCACTGATGACCAAACAAACAAAAGAGTTTATCAATGATCACCACACAAACAAAAGAGTTTATCAATGATCGCCACACAAACAAAACAGTTTATCAATGATTACCACTGATCGCCTACATACGCACACACACCACTTGATAATTTTAACTCTGTACTAAGTAGTAAATTCGTTTTAACCTGAACCATTAATGAGAGGGAGCGGATACACATTACTAAGGCAGGAAAGCTACTCTGACAAATGATATGACTGTTATCACGAGCTGCTACATGAGCTGCAGACAGTGCAAGAATGTTGCATGATAAGTTGACTGTCGTCAGTGTTCCGTTTTGTTTAACAGTTATTTGCAATAAAGACTCATTTTTGGCTTTATGCAGAAATGTAGCTGATGTAACAGGTTTTGTAAATTTCACCTTTGGCTTCCGCATCAACGTGTTTGCTTCAGAAATCATAATGTAGGCCTATTTTTTGGTATCATTACGAATTTCTTGGAACCATTGTTTCTCCGACCAAGTGTCACAACTTCCTTGGCAGGCTGGCAGTTGTTTAAACAGAGGCAGCAGTTTTGTCTTCTGTTCTTCTCTTTCCTTTTCAACTTTCTCCGCCTCATTCACAGGAGGTAGGCCTACATCGCAAGTGTCAAACCACAGCATGTCAGTTCTACCTTCTAGTCAGGCTAGCGTTGAATCATTCATACACTCGGAAAGTTAAAACTTTTACATTCTTTTGAAAACTAATCGTGACCGTATCAGATGACTGAGACTATAGGCTACTGCGTACTGAACACTAACGTGAAACTTTTAGAAACGGTTTTACCTACATCAATATGGCGCCTCAGTAGTCCCTGAGGTACCATATTAATACAGGTAAAAATTTGGCACAAAGGCGGATTATTCTGAGATAGTGGCTTTTTCCCTTTCATCAATTTATTTTAGTTTTCGCAAAATCATGTTCTGTTGTTAATACTGAATGTTACTTTAACAAATTTTCTAAATATTATACACTCTTATTGATTTATGCTTTAACAAATTCCTTAACATCTTTTATTATACCTATTTTAAAGTGTCTTCTTCATTGTATGTAGTAAAATTGATAGGCCCAGTGGCGGCTCGTCAGGTGACGCAGGTGAAGCGCTGCTTCACCTAAAATAACTGGTTCAATGTGTTTCTTTTTACACAAAATTATTTTCAATTTTTAATCAATTTTTTGTTTAAAAATATTTTTTAAAATTAAATTTCGTCTGTATAATAATTAAAATAACATTTACAAGCGATGTAAATAGGTTACAGAAGCCGCACTTCGCTGCGATCACATACTACTCCACGTATAGTAAGCCTACTGGTGGCGGAAAGCGGATCGTAGTCTGCACCTTGAAGGCTGCATCAGTTATTAATATGTCACTAACAACGCTCGGTTTATGACGGTTCCCATGACCACTAATATGTCGTACTCAGCGTTCCCCCACACACGTGAAGCAGTTTCGTGTGCTGTTTTTCAGTGGCGTACGTGTACAGTGCTTTACCTATCCAGCGCGTTTGTTTTGTTCGTTGTTCGTCGTGTTCGATCGTGTGTGAAGTTTTTACAGAATATTTCCTTCATATGATCCGGTATGTGTTTTATTAGAAACGCCATTTTCAAGACGAAATAATGATGATAAGACAAACTTTTAAGCTGTGAAAAACCTATGCCTATATTGAAAGTAAATAAAATTGCAAAAATAAAGAACAAGGTGTACAATCACAACTTTAAACAAAATTGGTATTCAACGTTCGAGTGGTTGTGTGGCAGTTATTATTTAAATAAACTTTTTTGTATGCGCTGTTTATTTATTAGTGTTAAATCAAGTGCGTGGAATAAGACGGTTTTGTTGATTTCGGTAACGTTACTCGTGCTCTTTCCAAACATCAAGGTTCTTCTGAGCACATGCGTTGTGCATTGAGTTTTCCAAAACTAAAGAAAAATTCAAGTACTATCTAGAATACTTTGAAGGCAAATTCTAGGTTGTACATTAAACACTTCAATGACAACGTTTGACTTAACAGACGTTTCATGCATCTTACTGTTCGTGCAGTTCTTTACATGGGTAAACAAAAATTAGCATTTCGCGGGCACCACGAAGAGTTACCATCTATTAATCCCGGAAATTTTAAAGAACTGTTAGAAACCTTCGTATCGATAAGCCCTGTAGATATTCAAGAACACTATAAAAAAATCTCACCCGTCTTTGCCGGCAATTCTAAGACTATTCAGAATGAAATAATTGACTGCATTTCACAATATATTGATGAGCACGTTGCAAAGGAAACAGAAAGTAGTACATTATTCAATTCAAGTGGATGATTCCACAGACATTGTCCACAAATCTCAATGTAGCATCATAATTAGATACGTTATTCCCGGAGGAAAGATTTTTGGGATTTTATGATGTTAGTTCCAGTCGGACTGCCGACACCCTGTGTCAAGGTCCCTCGAAAAATTTGACTATAAATCAAAACTTATTGCCCAGTATTTTGATGATGGAAGCTTTATTTCAGGGGAATTAAATGGTCTTCAGGCAAAAATCAAAGAAGCGGTTTTTGTTCACTGCATGACGCATCGTTTGAATTTAGTGCTACAACAAAGCTGCAACAGCATTTCGAAATGTCGGATATTTTTTGCAACTGTTAACGGTTTACCCTCTTTTTTCCACAGTTCTGCTAAGCGAACTTACGCAGTAGACACAGTCGTTGGAAGACGAATCCCTACTTCCGTTATTGCGCGATGGAAGTCTAATTCCAAAATTGTGAATATTATATATAACGAATGGGATTCATTAAAGGAAGTATTCACTAAAATTGTGAACGATTCAAATTATGATATGAATTAAGACTGAATACCAAATTACAGCATATTTATGAGGATAAGGAATACAGACAAATGGAAGCACTAAATTTTACGGAACTTTTAGCAGACAACAAAAGCATCTTTAAAAAAGCTTAAAAGCTGTTTTGTTTAATAGTAACTATTCCATCAATTAGGCAGAGTGATGGTTTCTTAATAAATTGAATGATTTTGAATTTACGCTTTTGGTTGTCGTCTTTAACGATATTTTTTGAGCCACAGATTTTCTCTTCGATGTGCTACAAAAGAAGTCATTTTGCATTAATTTCTGTACCTATCTCGCAAGTTAAAAATACGCAAACACTCATAAGTAGCCAAAGAACTGATGATGCATTTATGAAAATTATCGCTTTAGCTGCTTCAAAAACAACAGTTCGAACTGAATACCATGAGTGGCAGAAAAGAATTACACTCACACGAGATCAACTTTTTGAAAAATACAAAATTCTGTATTATGAAATTTTAGATAACCTTTCAGTACAAATAGCCACACGTTTTAATGATACGGGAAAGCTTCAGTTTGTTACATTAATGGATACATTTAAGTTCGTAACGCATTCTGAAAACTTTCCCACCGATGCATTAAGTAACTTAAAAGTGTGCTACCCTAATCTGTTTACCTATTTCCAAAGACTGAAAACCAAATTACAGCTTATTTATGATGATAAGCAATACAGGCATATAGAACCACTAAATTTTACGGAACTTTTAGCTGACAACAAGAACATCTTTAAAAAAGCTTAAAAACTGTTTTGTTTAATAGTAACTATTCCATCCACTAGCGTTTCCGTAGAACGAAGTCTTTCTTGTTTAAAAAATATAAAATCATACCTGCGCATCTTTTGTCTCCATATGTTATTCATGATTTCAAAACAAGAAGAAACATATTCACATAATTGTCAAGGGAAGGGGGGGACCTGCCACCGATTCTGCTTCACCAATCCTCGAAGCCACGAGCCGCCACTGGATAGGCCTACTGTGTATTTAAACATAAAATGAAAGTTACTTTACACGCAATTATGGATGAAAACGTTTTGGTCGTATCTGTTTACAAACAGCTATGGCATGCGCGCTCGTGTGTCCACGCGTGACATCATAACTCTGGCTCTTCCCACCAGCACGTACTTGCAATTTATAAACGGTAGAATGGTCAAATATATATCTATATATTTAAAGAGAATGTTAATTTAGGAAGGGTACTCGTAATCACTTAGAAATGTTAGTTCGTGTAAAAACTTTGCGGTTTTTATATATGACATACAATTATAATATTTTGTTATGATATTTAATATAAAAATTTAATATAATATTATAAAACATTTATTGTTAAAAACTACATGAAATTATAGTTTAACAAGCTAACATGTGCGTTCATAAAATGAAATTGGAATGTGTAGTTGGCATAAATTGTTTAATTAGTAAAGAGAAACACAACTTTTGTATTTTCAGTAAATTCAAAAAACGAACGTAAAATAAAAAACGAAGCGGAGGACATGTTGGCCGAAGCCAGTCGAAGTTCAAGGGTAAGTCAAGGACTGCGACGCGCGAGCTAGAATATTTACAATTTAACCGGTTTGATTCCTTCGTCTAACACCGGTTTGTTATTTGTTCGTTTAAAAATAAATATTTCCTACAAGTAATATTCACGTGACTAAATCTTCAAGAATTGTTATTAGTCTCTGCACTTCACCGTTTTATACACAATATTTTCTAATGTTAACTTAGGCCTACATTTCATTTTTAAAGTCATTGTATTGGTATCCGCGTCACAATTATTATAATTAAACTATAAAGTTTTACCTTAATCCGTCAATGTGATCGCTTAACTTTTCTTCTTTTCTTCTAACGCGTTTCGGATTGTTAATCCATCATCAGAGGTTAAAATAATTCGTCGGTTAAGACTTCGTTAAACATTAAAAGTTGCGTAAAAGACATTTAAAAATTATACTAAAAGAACATTTAAAAATATAGTCCACAATCACAGCGACGTAGCGGATGCGAGTGCGCACTCAATACCGGTCAGCGACGTACTGCACAGTTTATTGGAGTTTTCATGTTATCTATTGATGTGTTGGGGTATATATTCTATGGCTATGTTATCTATAATCTTATCGTATAGTGTATGCGATTTAAATGCCAATTGTTCGTTTAATATATTATTGGGATTATTTCTGAAGGCTCGGTAAATTTCGAACTCTTCTACCGCATCCATATATCGTCCTTTTCTGCAAATGTGTAAGGGTTTGCAATTTGTCTCAAAATTTGTATAATTATGATTTAATGTGACGAGATGTTTAGCGTAGTTTGATTTATTTATATTTGAAATGCTCGTGGGTAAGTGTTCTTTATATCTTTCGAAAAAGGTCCTGCCAGTCTGACCAATGTAATGCATGTTGCAGTCATCACATATCATTTTGTATATACCCGTTCTTTTTTCAATTGATGTACGTGTGGCATTATTTAGCATTTTACGGATATTGTTGGTTGTTCTAAATGCGATGTGGATGTTATGTTTTTTAAAGGTGTTTCTAATGAGCATTGAAAAGTTGTTAGTATAATCAATCGCCATATATATTGCGTTCGTCGTGACACGGTGAGGGTTGTTAGTTCTGCGTTTGTGTCTAAGCATCAAACGTTCCACTAATGAACTGCGGTAACCGTTCGTAATTGCAACATGTTTAATTATATCTACTTCTTCTTTGTGGTTGGCGGGATCTAAAGGTACGCTGTATAGTCTGTGTATCATACTATTGAATGCGGCCATTTTTTGTGAGTGCGGGTGGAAAGAATCAGCATGTATAACACCATCAGTTGTGGTGGGTTTTCTGTATATTCTGTATTGAAATTTATTATTATGTTTCATAAAAGTTAAGTCCAGAAAATTTATGGCATTGTCTGATTCTATTTCAAGTGTGAATTGTATGTTTTTGGTAATGTTATTCATGTAATGTAACAACATGTTTGCCTGTCTCGTTGTCCCGTCAAATATTACAAACGTGTCATCCACGTATCTTTTATAAAATGAGATGTTACGTTGCCATTTATTGTGTGGGGATAGCAAATATGTATTTTCAAAGTTATTCAGGAAAATGTCAGCCAGCAAACCAGACAAGGGTGAACCCATTGCAAGACCCTCCTCTTGAATAAAAATTGTATCATTGAATGTGAAATAATTCTGTTGTAATACTACGTCCAATAACAGCAACAATTCTGTTATTTTTTGTAGATTTAACTTTCCTGTACGTATTAAATTATTTCTTAGAATGTCTAAGGTTGTCTTTACTGGGACACTTGTATATAGGTTGACTATGTCAAAGGAGATTAACTTATGCTGACTATTAATGCTGAAGTCTTTAGTTAGTTTTATTAGTTCAATGCTATTTTTTATAGCATGATTATTGTCTATGGTTATGTTACTTTTTATTAATTGGACCAATTTCTTAGATACTTTATAACCTGGGGCTGTTGTGTAATTAACAAGAGGTCTTATCGGTATATTTGGTTTATGGATCTTGGGTAAACCGTTGAACATTGGTGCGTGTGCGATTATGGGTTTTAACTGGCGGCGTGTAGTTTCGTCAAAAAGGTGTGTGCATTTATTAATCGCTTGGTTGATGTATTTTATATACTTCGTTGTGGGATCCGAGTCTATGGCTCTTATGTTGTTGTTATGAATAAATTCGTATACTTTTTGTTGGTACATGTCTATTGGTAGAATAACCATAGTGTTGCCCTTGTCAGATTTAGTGGCTATGGCCTTATGTTCGTTTAGTTTATGTTTAATTTGTATAACAGTTTTCTTTTCACTTATATATTTCTTTTTTAAATTGTTAGAAAATGGTTTACAGTTGTTATTATGTGTCCGTATATGTCTGTCTATTTTACTATTGATTGTAACTCTTAACTCGTTTTGTGTCTGTGAATCTGTTATACTTTTTATGGCTGCTTCAGTTGTAATTAATTCTTTAGTTGCGTGGTTCCTATTTAAATCCGGTAAATTGTATTTGAAACCTTTATTAAGTAAATTCATCTCCTGTACGTCGAATTTAATATCAGTTAAATTAGAGACTCGAGTATAAAATCTATGTTTACATCCAGCGAAATTATCGTGGTGTTGTCTTGTATTTAACGTATTCAATTTCTTATCATGTTTGTGTACGATCGGTAAGATGAACTTCGTAACTTGCTGATTAATGTATTGTAATATGTTGGGCAAGAGTATTGGGTGTATCTCTTTTAATAATGTTAAATGTGCTTTATATAACATTGAGTTTAATCTATTCTTTTTAATATATAATTGTTTGATTTCTTCTTTTATCCATGTTATCTCTGCTATATGTTTAACTTTTGTGGCAGCTTTCGTTGTATTATTAATGCGTACTGTGCAGTAACGAGGTATAACGTTCAATCTCAAACAGTTTTTGTTAAACTTGATGTGTAAGTTGGTCTTTGATAATTTACTTTTAATGTTTATGAATTTGTATACCATTTTCGCTTGACAAGCTTCCAATTTTAAAGTCATTGTATTGGTATCCGCGTCACAATTATTATAATTAAACTATAAAGTTTTACCTTAATCCGTCAATGTGATCGCTTAACTTTTCTTCTTTTCTTCTAACGCGTTTCGGATTGTTAATCCATCATCAGAGGTTAAAATAATTCGTCGGTTAAGACTTCGTTAAACATTAAAAGTTGCGTAAAAGACATTTAAAAATTATACTAAAAGAACATTTAAAAATATAGTCCACAATCACAGCGACGTAGCGGATGCGAGTGCGCACTCAATACCGGTCAGCGACGTACTGCACAGTTTATTGGAGTTTTCATGTTATCTATTGATGTGTTGGGGTATATATTCTATGGCTATGTTATCTATAATCTTATCGTATAGTGTATGCGATTTAAATGCCAATTGTTCGTTTAATATATTATTGGGATTATTTCTGAAGGCTCGGTAAATTTCGAACTCTTCTACCGCATCCATATATCGTCCTTTTCTGCAAATGTGTAAGGGTTTGCAATTTGTCTCAAAATTTGTATAATTATGATTTAATGTGACGAGATGTTTAGCGTAGTTTGATTTATTTATATTTGAAATGCTCGTGGGTAAGTGTTCTTTATATCTTTCGAAAAAGGTCCTGCCAGTCTGACCAATGTAATGCATGTTGCAGTCATCACATATCATTTTGTATATACCCGTTCTTTTTTCAATTGATGTACGTGTGGCATTATTTAGCATTTTACGGATATTGTTGGTTGTTCTAAATGCGATGTGGATGTTATGTTTTTTAAAGGTGTTTCTAATGAGCATTGAAAAGTTGTTAGTATAATCAATCGCCATATATATTGCGTTCGTCGTGACACGGTGAGGGTTGTTAGTTCTGCGTTTGTGTCTAAGCATCAAACGTTCCACTAATGAACTGCGGTAACCGTTCGTAATTGCAACATGTTTAATTATATCTACTTCTTCTTTGTGGTTGGCGGGATCTAAAGGTACGCTGTATAGTCTGTGTATCATACTATTGAATGCGGCCATTTTTTGTGAGTGCGGGTGGAAAGAATCAGCATGTATAACACCATCAGTTGTGGTGGGTTTTCTGTATATTCTGTATTGAAATTTATTATTATGTTTCATAAAAGTTAAGTCCAGAAAATTTATGGCATTGTCTGATTCTATTTCAAGTGTGAATTGTATGTTTTTGGTAATGTTATTCATGTAATGTAACAACATGTTTGCCTGTCTCGTTGTCCCGTCAAATATTACAAACGTGTCATCCACGTATCTTTTATAAAATGAGATGTTACGTTGCCATTTATTGTGTGGGGATAGCAAATATGTATTTTCAAAGTTATTCAGGAAAATGTCAGCCAGCAAACCAGACAAGGGTGAACCCATTGCAAGACCCTCCTCTTGAATAAAAATTGTATCATTGAATGTGAAATAATTCTGTTGTAATACTACGTCCAATAACAGCAACAATTCTGTTATTTTTTGTAGATTTAACTTTCCTGTACGTATTAAATTATTTCTTAGAATGTCTAAGGTTGTCTTTACTGGGACACTTGTATATAGGTTGACTATGTCAAAGGAGATTAACTTATGCTGACTATTAATGCTGAAGTCTTTAGTTAGTTTTATTAGTTCAATGCTATTTTTTATAGCATGATTATTGTCTATGGTTATGTTACTTTTTATTAATTGGACCAATTTCTTAGATACTTTATAACCTGGGGCTGTTGTGTAATTAACAAGAGGTCTTATCGGTATATTTGGTTTATGGATCTTGGGTAAACCGTTGAACATTGGTGCGTGTGCGATTATGGGTTTTAACTGGCGGCGTGTAGTTTCGTCAAAAAGGTGTGTGCATTTATTAATCGCTTGGTTGATGTATTTTATATACTTCGTTGTGGGATCCGAGTCTATGGCTCTTATGTTGTTGTTATGAATAAATTCGTATACTTTTTGTTGGTACATGTCTATTGGTAGAATAACCATAGTGTTGCCCTTGTCAGATTTAGTGGCTATGGCCTTATGTTCGTTTAGTTTATGTTTAATTTGTATAACAGTTTTCTTTTCACTTATATATTTCTTTTTTAAATTGTTAGAAAATGGTTTACAGTTGTTATTATGTGTCCGTATATGTCTGTCTATTTTACTATTGATTGTAACTCTTAACTCGTTTTGTGTCTGTGAATCTGTTATACTTTTTATGGCTGCTTCAGTTGTAATTAATTCTTTAGTTGCGTGGTTCCTATTTAAATCCGGTAAATTGTATTTGAAACCTTTATTAAGTAAATTCATCTCCTGTACGTCGAATTTAATATCAGTTAAATTAGAGACTCGAGTATAAAATCTATGTTTACATCCAGCGAAATTATCGTGGTGTTGTCTTGTATTTAACGTATTCAATTTCTTATCATGTTTGTGTACGATCGGTAAGATGAACTTCGTAACTTGCTGATTAATGTATTGTAATATGTTGGGCAAGAGTATTGGGTGTATCTCTTTTAATAATGTTAAATGTGCTTTATATAACATTGAGTTTAATCTATTCTTTTTAATATATAATTGTTTGATTTCTTCTTTTATCCATGTTATCTCTGCTATATGTTTAACTTTTGTGGCAGCTTTCGTTGTATTATTAATGCGTACTGTGCAGTAACGAGGTATAACGTTCAATCTCAAACAGTTTTTGTTAAACTTGATGTGTAAGTTGGTCTTTGATAATTTACTTTTAATGTTTATGAATTTGTATACCATTTTCGCTTGACAAGCTTCCAATTTTAAAGTCATTGTATTGGTATCCGCGTCACAATTATTATAATTAAACTATAAAGTTTTACCTTAATCCGTCAATGTGATCGCTTAACTTTTCTTCTTTTCTTCTAACGCGTTTCGGATTGTTAATCCATCATCAGAGGTTAAAATAATTCGTCGGTTAAGACTTCGTTAAACATTAAAAGTTGCGTAAAAGACATTTAAAAATTATACTAAAAGAACATTTAAAAATATAGTCCACAATCACAGCGACGTAGCGGATGCGAGTGCGCACTCAATACCGGTCAGCGACGTACTGCACAGTTTATTGGAGTTTTCATGTTATCTATTGATGTGTTGGGGTATATATTCTATGGCTATGTTATCTATAATCTTATCGTATAGTGTATGCGATTTAAATGCCAATTGTTGAGACAGGCAAACATGTTGTTACATTACATGAATAACATTACCAAAAACATACAATTCACACTTGAAATAGAATCAGACAATGCCATAAATTTTCTGGACTTAACTTTTATGAAACATAATAATAAATTTCAATACAGAATATACAGAAAACCCACCACAACTGATGGTGTTATACATGCTGATTCTTTCCACCCGCACTCACAAAAAATGGCCGCATTCAATAGTATGATACACAGACTATACAGCGTACCTTTAGATCCCGCCAACCACAAAGAAGAAGTAGATATAATTAAACATGTTGCAATTACGAACGGTTACCGCAGTTCATTAGTGGAACGTTTGATGCTTAGACACAAACGCAGAACTAACAACCCTCACCGTGTCACGACGAACGCAATATATATGGCGATTGATTATACTAACAACTTTTCAATGCTCATTAGAAACACCTTTAAAAAACATAACATCCACATCGCATTTAGAACAACCAACAATATCCGTAAAATGCTAAATAATGCCACACGTACATCAATTGAAAAAAGAACGGGTATATACAAAATGATATGTGATGACTGCAACATGCATTACATTGGTCAGACTGGCAGGACCTTTTTCGAAAGATATAAAGAACACTTACCCACGAGCATTTCAAATATAAATAAATCAAACTACGCTAAACATCTCGTCACATTAAATCATAATTATACAAATTTTGAGACAAATTGCAAACCCTTACACATTTGCAGAAAAGGACGATATATGGATGCGGTAGAAGAGTTCGAAATTTACCGAGCCTTCAGAAATAATCCCAATAATATATTAAACGAACAATTGGCATTTAAATCGCATACACTATACGATAAGATTATAGATAACATAGCCATAGAATATATACCCCAACACATCAATAGATAACATGAAAACTCCAATAAACTGTGCAGTACGTCGCTGACCGGTATTGAGTGCGCACTCGCATCCGCTACGTCGCTGTGATTGTGGACTATATTTTTAAATGTTCTTTTAGTATAATTTTTAAATGTCTTTTACGCAACTTTTAATGTTTAACGAAGTCTTAACCGACGAATTATTTTAACCTCTGATGATGGATTAACAATCCGAAACGCGTTAGAAGAAAAGAAGAAAAGTTAAGCGATCACATTGACGGATTAAGGTAAAACTTTATAGTTTAACTACATTTCATGGTTTGTATATATGTACAGCGATCGAATTCACATTCCTACTTAGAATTTGGTTAGCTGGTTGCTTCGTCTTGAATTTGTTGTTTCAAAACATAGAGTCGTAACACAAAAATTGATTTATCTGCTCTAAATAAATTAGTTTTATTTTGGAAGAAGATTTTCTCATAGAAATGGAAATTCAAAGGCGAGCTCATAGTAAACAAGCAGTAATTGATATAGTGTAAATATAAAGTGTAGATTGTCTATGTCAGCAGGATCCATGCAAGGGATTCATTATCATAATATTATGATAAGATAATGGATAACGGAATACAGAATGCGCGGAATAATGGTACGCACATTAGGCCTATATAACCCACAAAATGTTTTTTGAACCTAATTGTTTTCTAAAACAATTCTGTCTTCTTGAAATCCAAGTAGGTGGATTAACAAAATAATAATTTTTAAACAGAGTACTTGCAGTCTATACAT
Source organism: Magicicada septendecula (assembly GCA_034769895.1). NCBI lineage: Eukaryota > Metazoa > Arthropoda > Insecta > Hemiptera > Cicadidae > Magicicada > Magicicada septendecula. The sequence continues at coordinate 85,318 of JAWRYS010001378.1, read as the reverse complement.
ACCAAAGTGTTTAGCTTTTTGAGATTTTATAGGCTACTGGGCCGTGATATCTCGTAGAATATTGTAACTAAACTGGAATATTGGAAGTAAATATATTTCGAAACCCAAATGAAATTTATAATGATAAGAAACTGAAACAGAATCGACTAATGAGAATTCAGTGAGATTCTTTTTTTATTTATAGGCAATGAACTTTTTAGTGGATTCAGTATAAAAAACCATGAAGTTTAAATTTGTTGGTTTACTTATTACTTTCTTCTTCTCAACAAAGAAAAAAATTAGTAGGTATATAAAATTAGTATATATATAAAATTTCACAATTGCAGAAACCAAACCATGTGTTGCATTCCTCTAATTATGGTACTCTCGATAAACGCTTTCGAGCCTTTCAGCCCACCTTTAGATCAGATACAAAATCACAATAATATAGGCTAAAAAGCGTATATAGACTATATGATACCCTTACAAAGGGTACACACAATTTGTTTGTGATGCACCGTGATATTTCCCAATCACTTTGTTTTTACTCTCATCCACAACTATAAATGTGTTCCTACCAACCTGTTCCCTTAATTTATGTCATCATCAGCCGTAGCTCTACAAACCGTTGTGGGTCTTGGCTTGCTCCAAGAGTCGATTCCATTCCTCCCTATTGCGTGACCTGGTTTCCAGTTTCTTATGTTCAGCTTTCCGAGGTCAGATAATCAGCTATCTGGTCTTTGAATCTACTTCAGGGTCTTCCTCTTTTTCTACTATCCATTGTTTTCTGGTAGAAAATATATTTCGCAGGCTGTCCTTCCTCCATTCTTTCTATGCGTCCAACCCACCTTAGCCTGTATATTTTGATTAGCCTGACAATGTGCGGCTCTTTGTAAAGACGGTGTAGTTCATAATTATAGCGCCTGCGCCACATTCCATTTTCTTGTACTCCTCTAAATAATCTTCTTAGAATCCGTCTTTCAAAGCAAACTATAAGTCTTTTGCTATTTTTTGTCATTGCTCAGGATTGTGAAGCATATGTCAGCATTGGCCTGATAAGCGTTTTGTAAATTTTGCATTTTGTGCTTCTTGAGATGAAGCTACATGTCAGGCATTTTTTAATCCATAATATGTTTTATTTGCGAGATATATCCTTAATTTATATGGTCCATGAAATAATCTGAAGAATTTAACTGAAGTATTGTCTTCAGATCTGCCTACAGAACTGGCTTTAAGAAGGATAGTTTCTTCTACCTGAAACGTCTGAGATTTATGCGTCTCGTTGAAAATTCGTGCTCGTTGATCAGCTGTTTGGGCTCTCAGTGTTTTAGTGATGTTTTATTTCATGTTAGACGGTAGTGATGCTATACCTCTGCCAAAATCTAGTGAGTTCTAAAACCTTTCACGCAGCTATACACACAGTATCCAACCATCACTGCTGATGCCAGGGTACCGTCTGCGCTCAAAAGCAGTGTGTATCTGGGTGAGTTCTTGGACCCACGGGAGGCCACCCACAATCAGCACTGATCCCCAACTGTGAGTCCCTGGGGCCCCTCCCCGACCAGCTGTGGGGTTTACTACTCAGTCACACAAACCTTTCCCGCTCGCCTTTTTCAAGTAGATGAATGGATTTATGTGGTGACGCCCCATAGAATGAATCACCATAAGACTACTGACCAGGGAGGAGGGCCATACATTGTGGAGCTACTTACCAGGGACGGCAGAACCCTGGCTCCATTTCACCCCTGTTACTACGGTTCACTGTACCTCGTGCATCTACTTACCAGGAACAGTCCATCATGACTCCCGTTCATAATGCATACACTCTTAGCCTGGCTTACATCAGATCAAGGGGCTTATCATTTCAGTGGGCGGGAATTTTTTTCAATGACATATCGTTTTCTTGGCATATTATTTTTCTCATGTTATAATGAAAATCGTACCAAAAATTAAAACTAATAGGCTAATAATTGCTGTAATTCACTAATTTAATTAAAATAAATTAAAAACATACATCAGATAGGCTTCCAGTTTGTCTTGCAAGCCTAATAATACCTTTCTGTGGAATATAAATACTTTTAAAGAGAACTTTAAAATTAGGAAAGTGAAGAACGTGAGGGTTACGAGCATGTAGGCCTGTATAATTCTGTGGCTATAAACGTATCCAACAGGGTTGTGGATATAAAGTTTACAGCATGTAAAATAATGTTAAATGATTTTGTTGAAAAATATAATGACTGTGTCTTCTTCAAAAGTAAAAATACAAAAAATACAGAAAGGTAAAATACGAAGAAATAAATATTGTTACAACGGTCTAACTGATCATCATATGGTACAGTGGAAAACAAAATACAAGACACCAATTAAGTCACTAATCACCAGCTTTAATTATCACAATTAAACAGTTTTGTAAACAACAGATAGTCTCTTACTAAAACGCAAATAAAAATTGTTCACACTCAATAAAAATGTCTATTAACATAAAACACAATTGTATTACAATTGTCCCGAGCAATTATATAACACATAACAATTCGCCACAATATTACGAAGCGCAATAATAACAACTTGAACGCACAGAGTAATCGTCCGAACATAACTCGCAATCAAAACTGAACTGAAAGTCGCTGAATACTTGTATTTATACCCCGCAGAACTGCCAGAATATTCCATACTACGCATTAACAATAACAGCGTAATTGATTGCGGCCTGATACAGTGCGCGGGGCTTCTGCCACAGCCTTGCTAATGTCTTGAGAATCACGTACGCACACACATTACAGCCGGATTCCACTGGAACCTTCGATAAACTTGTAGAACGTTCCGTATTACGTAACACTGTCCCCTCCTTAAATATTGCCTTCCCACTTAAACTTTGCCAGAAACTCTGCACTGTTATGAAAAAACAAAATCCTGCTAGACAATAGGACCCTCCAAACAGTAGCCATAACCTTTTGAGTTGAGGAATGCAACAAAACTTCACATAAACTTTACATGTGAAAAGACATTTGTGTTTCGATAATATCTGTACATATACTTGTAATAGGAATAAATGTACACTGACTGAATTAAAATTATAGGAAACTGTTTGACATTGATTCTTTTTATTTGATGTTTTCCACACACGCATTGAGCATCCACGTGAAACACTTATATAGGTGAGTCAAGTTACAGCTTTATTAAGTTAAGTTTTAAAAACAGGCCTTCAAGAAAAATAAAAAAGTTTGCTAGCATTTGAAAATGTATATAGTGTAAACTGTAAATTTTACAATAATTTCGTGTAGAATGTGTAGGGCTTAATCGCCGCCACTATTATACAATAGTTATGATAAAACTTTAAGAGTATAATGTTATTAAATTAGTACTGCTAAAAAAATAAGGATCACATTTTTTCTTGGTGGGGGCGCAAAATTGTGTCTCGGCCCGGTCAGACCTAAAGGTTTGGGCCGGCTCTGGCTTCAACTATTGCAGTGTTCCAGAGTCGTAATTAACGTTAAGTCGCAATATTCACGACAAATCCAGTTCCGTTGAATTTCTTCTAAATAATCAGTGCTTGCAGTGCAATCGCGGTCATCCAACTACGATATATTTACCCGAGAATAACTCTGACAGATCACTGTGTGCGAAATAAGACTGTCGCACATAAATAGCATTGCGGAAGAGTAGGCTACTTGGTTATAAAATATAAATTACAGTTTGATACAGTTCTGCCTATAGTTTTTACCTACTCTTATGTGGACAGTATACAACCACAAAGTTTTGCGCTAACGAGGTCGATGTCTCCCCGTACTACTACAGACTGAAATAGTTATGTGCGTTAAATCTGCGGTGGTTCTGTGCTCCGTAATAACGTAGTAGTACGCGATTGTGTACATGCTATAAGTGCGGTACATACGCAATCGATCGCGTCGTTATGGTCCGCGTTAAAGGTCACAATAGGTGTGAATGCGGAAAAAACTCAGCTTAATTCGTACCTACGTTATACATTATATATAGATATCGCTACAAAAATAATTATTTATTTTCTGAAAAATGTAGACAGAGTCTTGCATACTAACCGCCTAAATAGTTATTAAATGTGTTTTAAATGAGTATTAGGTTTTAGTATAACTATAAGCTTTATACATACTAATTTTGTGCTGTGTACAATCTACAGATGTTATTGTAATTGAAGATAACTTGCTTAGAATAGAATGCAAAACTCCCACAACCGGCTCAGTTGAGACCGATGTTGATGAGAGAAAATGCGGATACGGGAATTAAAAAAATAGGGAAGGCCCAAACACTACGCTGTACATTATTTGCACAAATATATATCTACAACATAGTCTACACGTATCAGAAACATGAACCAAAAAATAAATTTTTATAGTACCGGTATGTATCATTATACATTTTGACTCGTAAAAATGTTATAAATAGTCGCTTAGCGCAAAACGTTATTACGTTTTATCGCCGCTAAATCGCGAATTTCCTTGAGTTTTGCAACAAATGGATGCCGTCGGATTTCTTTAGCCTTTGAAACGATTTCAAGTCCTACCTCAAAGTTTTAAAGGATTCCGCATGAGATGTTTCAGTAGAGTCAGGTTCTACCTCTTCGTACTCATATTTTCGTTGCCTACTTTAAATACTGTCTGAACGATTCACCGTCCGTCATCATTTGAGATGCGTCATCAAACCACTTTACGATATCATTATTATCACATTCGTCATTGATTTTTGAAGCGACCAGCAACTACGAAGTTTTACTTACTAGTAGGTCCATATAATTTCTTGCTTCCTCTTCTAGTGCTGCAGCGTTGTCTTTTGTTTTTCATCGTATTTGTTTTCCTCCTTCATCGCTCTGTTCCAATCTCGTTTTAAGTTGCAATTCTTAGTTGAATAAGACGCGTCCACAATCATGTAGTAATAATCTTTAAAATTAATTTTAAAAAAGCCAAAACGCTGTCAACATGTTTGTGTCTAGCAGAGAGAATCCGACGTAAAATACGATTTCTGAAAACTTTCTTTAAAGCTGCAATAACGCTTTGATCAACAGGCTGAGTGGACAGTTAGGTGCCAGAATTCAACAGTGAATAAACCATATTATTGCTCCAACATTTCCGTGAAAGGATATGCCGGTGAATTATCTACCACCAACAGCACTTTCCCAGTTTTTTCCGACATTTCTGCAAAATTCTTCACTTCGGGTATAAAGGTTTTGTCATACCAGTTGACAAACACTTCCGTGGTCATACACCTTTCTCTAAAGTTTGCAAAGTAAAAGGAATTTTGCATTTTTAAAACACCGAGGTTCGTTGGCTTATTTTTAGAAACATTGGGATTTTGTGTGTTTCTTGGCCATTAGCACAAACCATCAGAGTGACCCGGTCCTAACTTTCTTAATACGCTGGAGCCTAATGATCACGTTTAGATGCCAATATTTTAGATAATGGGAATTTTCAGAAAAAAATCCCCCTTCGCTCGTCTTGTACAGAAGGTCTTGCCGCGTTTAAGAATTTCCTCGAATTTGTTGACAAATGAAGCCAAAATTGAATATCCGCGGTCATTTTTCGCCTTGACTTTCGGCTTAACTGGGCAGCCCCTCACTCAACTTCCCTTAAGAAATGTTGGTAGCGTATCTAAGGGACATTTATATTACTCGCAAGCTCTAAAGGGAAATTAATAGCCGGTAAGATATTAAGGAAGATTACCAGGCAAAGAAGAAGGACAAGAAGAAGGCATTCGGACCCTCCAGGAAAATAAATATTGCTACCTGGAACGTGAGAGGTATACAACGTATAACAGACAAATTTGTAGAAGAACTAAAAGAAAGCAAAATGTATATACTATCAGGGAGCAAAAGAAAACCAGATATGAATTACAAACTTAAATTACTATACAATGTTATACAGTGGTGTCGACATAAATATGCGAAGAGCTCGAATAAGAGTGGCCATTTTAATAAATTAAGAATTTAAAAGAGCTATAACATACTGTGAATGGAAAAGCCAAAGAAGAATAATTTCAGTAAAATTAAGAGTAGAAAGAGGGAATCTAACAGTGGTAGGAGTTTATGCACCGGAGGAAGGAAGGAAAAAGAATCTGATGCAAGAAGTAATTGATAATGTAAATAAAAATGACTTATCTCGTTATTACAAGCAACTTAAACGTTCGTATTGGTAATCTACCAGTTCCCGGCATCAGTAGTAATAATAGAAAACATATAAACTTATTGAATTATAATGAAAATAGCTTACTTAATTTTGCAGGTTATAATAATCTCAGGATAACCAGCACATTATTTAGATACAAGGAGATACACACGCCTGGAGTGAAAGAGGTGCCTGTTCTACAGTATAATAAATTATATTATTACTAATCAAACAATTATAAACCTATTTCTAGACACAAAACTGTTTAGAGGAATAAAATAAGGACAGATATCTAATGAAATTTTACCGCAAACTGTTTACGTCTTGTTTTTATAAGGGTAATCGGTTTAAATCATGTTCAATAAAAATTTATTGTTCTTTTGAACGTAAATTTGTAATTTTTTGAAAGTAAATACTTTTTTCTAGCTAGGTGTAATTGCATTCTACTAGTGGTATGCCTAACACCGGGTGGGAAAACCCGTACAATGGGAAGGCCTTTTTAAGTATTGCTGTCCAGTGTGAATGTTGTCTGTTTTGCTAGGTCATGTTCGTTGTGATAGGTTATGGCCAATAAATTCTCTTTTTACTTATTTTCTTTAAACAGTAATAGTTTAATAAAGTCACAGTGTAACCATTTGAGTTTCAATTTATTTCTTATAACAAATTATGCGAAATATCGTATAATATAGGCATATTATGTATATTAAGTATATAGGCCTAATAACAGTTATTTGTAACGGTAGCTTTTGGAACGGTATAATTCGTACCTGTTATTTTAAAATACTAGTTTAGCATACCTCTAGTTCGTAGTGTAACACGCGCGAGTTTAAGTGGTAAGGCAGTACTGCAGCTGGCCCTACTGGCCTTGTAGCTAATTATGACAAAAAACAGTCCACAATACACTGGAAAGCTTGTGATTAACGACAGGAAGGTGACTACGTTGATAACGTGTTTTTAACGGAAGTTGATGAAGGCACTTGTCTGCCAAAACAAAACAGGATAACAGTTTCTTATCGGGCAGGCTTAAAGTATAAACAGACCACAGAAACAACGCAGCATAGTGATAAATATAGCTTAAGAATATCTATCCATTTTCCTGGAAATCGAAACAAAGACTGATGTTGACAGTGCTAAATGTTGATTATGGTGCATATGCTAATGCCATTGCTAACAAACAAATGCATATACAGTAGGAATACAATAAACATTAATGTAATTTTACAGTATCTGCTGATATAACCTGGCTTTTTTATTCACTAGCAGTCTACGGCCGCTACTTTGATTTCAAGGTGGCAGTTCGCATAAATGAGAGCGACGGACGGGCTTTCACTGGTAATATAGAAATTACCAACAAAAGCGGGTTAATACCACTGATTACTCTCCCGTTTAATAGAATGACAGGCATCAAAGGAACTGTTACCTGTCGTAAATCACAATATTTGAAATCACGCGTCGAAACGCTCCATGTACTCTGTTTGATGTTGACCGTATTAGGAATTTCTTACAGTTGGCAATACAAATTCTAGAAAAACATGTAACCATGTTTTCCATGGGTAGCGTGCTCTGCATCATTATACGTCTATCTACCCGCTGTTCGCCAACTCAGTAGCGAACGCTAGCGGTCCTATGAAAATTTATACAAGTCATTGCTAAGACATTACCACAGCACTAATAAGTTCCAGAACTGCCAGAAACAAATACACTTATAAGTTAGTTAAATTCCATTATAAGCCAATATTGTATGATCAGAAAAAATTGAACACCCTAACTACTTTGCTACTTTATTAGTAACATAACTGTAGAGCAGATGATCATAAAACAAATACTAAAATTTCCGAACCACTGGTTAGTCTTTTAGTTAAATTTGTGACCATAATACAATCATGACAAATAGTTTAGTCGTAGCTTTTTAGTGTGTGTATGTTACCACAGATCTCTGTATCTAACCTTATTTACAAATAGACGTAACTGTTATTATAATTAATAACTGTTACAGAATTAATCAAACAAAATATAATTTTCTCTTTAAAAAGAGTTCACAAACTTTTAAAACGATTCAAAATTTGAAATGAATGTTGAGACTTATTGATTCTGTCAAATTATTACACACACAAATTTCAAAGGCTAAAGACACAGATTTTATATTTTCACTAAAATTTCTAACATATTACTCCCAAATAAACTTTTCCAGGTCAGCTTTAAGTCTCATAATTGTAATTCCACTTTCTAAATTTCTGCTGTATTTAATCACTAAGTGTTATTAATCAAACATTAACATTAATCAAATAAGTCTTATTTTTTATTATCTCCTCAAAATTTGTTCGTCCCAACCGAGTGAGCAATCATGAGATAATAAAGAAGATTATTGTTAGCATTTGCTAACAGTGCTCATGCGAAGGCGCTATTACATGCATAATAAAATAAATTCAAAGTGAAAGTTGCAGGTTTCTGAAAAATGTATAAGACAATATTCATTCGTTACCTTTAAAGACCAATAGACCTGAAATACTTAACTACTTTTAAGACTTAACAGAAATAAATGATTTCACACACACACACACACACACACACACACACACACACACACACACACACACACACACACACACACACACACACACACACACACACACACACACACACACACACACACACACACACACACACACACACACACAGAGAACTTGTAGTTTGAGAGTAAAACTGTTATTTCTGTAATTATGAATTTAAGTGCGATGTAATAATTGTTAAGTAATAGTCGCTTAAAAATACTTAATAAATGTAATAACAAAATCTTTAATTTAGAGGGAGAGAGAAATAGAGAGAGAGAGAGAGAGAGAGAGAGAGAGAGAGAGAGAGAGAGAGAGAGAGAGAGAGAGAGAGAGAGAGAGAGAGAGAGAGAGAGAGAGAGAGTAAAGAAGAAGAAGAAGAGAGAGATTGACAGAGCGTGAACGTGAGAAAGTGAGTGAGAGAAAATGGTATTGGTAGGGAGCAAGAGAGAGTGTGAGAGAGAGCGTGTTATGGAGATTACAGAGCTTTGTGCACGCGTGTGTAAATGTAATCGTATATGTATTTGTGTATGTATAAATGTTTGTTCGCGCGTGCTTGTGTATTTTTCTGTGTGCGTGTGTGTGTGTGTGTGTGTGTGTGAGAGAGAGAGAGTTTTATGTATGTGTTTTAGACTGTGTGAGACAGAGAATGACAGGCAGTGTGAGATAGTAATGGAGAGAGTGTGACTATTGGACTGCAATAACGAGAGAGAGAGAGAGAGAGTGAGAGAGAGAGTGAGAGAGAGAGAGAGAGAGAGATAGAGAGAGAGAGAGAGAGAGAGAGAGAGAGAGAGAGAGAGAGAGTGAGAGGTCATGCGAGTGAGAGGGGAAAGGGTGTGAATGTCGGCGTCTACACAGCCTATAAGAATATATTAATACCTCTTCAAAATCAGATACTGAGTTATTACTGTTTTTAATTGACACATGTTTTATATATGTAAATAATTCAAAACTTTTGTTAGTGCTTTCACAAATGTAGCGTATGGACCCCGCCACATTTGGTAGGCAGTTAGTGATAATGGTTGTTTACAAAATTCTGTACACCCTTGATAAGGGTAGAAATGCATGTAGCATATACGTATTAGCCTATTTTATTGTAATTTTTTATCTGACCAAAAGCCGGGCTGAAAGGCTCGAAAGCGTTTATCGGGAGTACCGTAAACAGTGGACTGGGGTGCAACAGGTTTTTTGGTTTCTGTTATCTGTGTATACTTATTTTCCTCTTTCGTTCCGGTAAAAAACTTATAGGCCTATGTAACAAGAAACTATTAATTTAAACTTCATATTTTTTTTAAGAAACTAACACTTTATTGCATATAAATGAAAATATTTCACTGCACTCTTACCAGTTAATTTTGTTCCCATTTTTCATCATTATAATAATTATTTATTTTTCGAAATGTGTTTACTCTCTAATATTCTAGGAGATCACAGTGTAGTATAAAGTAGTCAGAAAGCTAAACACTTTGGTATGTTTAGATTGCAAATACTCTATTTAGGAAATTATTATTACCATTTTCAAAACGTCTATCTGGACTTCAAGGAGGCAGAACTGTTTCAGTAAAATACTTTGCTTCAAAAAACATTTGAAAAATTATTTTTAAAACAGCCAAATATACCCATTGTAAATTCCCAAAGTAGATTAAATTTATTTGGAGCAGATAAATCGTTATCTATGTTAAGTTTTCCCTGTTCAGAAATAATAAATTCAAAACGAGGCAACCACCAAACCAAATTCCAAGTGTCGCATTTAAGTAATAAAGTGAGTTTTCATTTGAACGCTGTTTATACAAATCGTGAAATGTGTACATAGGTAAACATTAGGAAATATTTGGTATAAACCAGTAAAGTTAAGAGATTAATAAAACATTTTAAAACGCAATCATATGATTGTTACTTGTAGTAAAATATATTATTTTTAGGAGTATGAAAAAATAACGAAGGAACCAAAACGCTTACATCGTAAATATTTTGATGCGCTTGCGCACACATAGACTACCCACAACTGCAAAAGGCTACACAAAGAATCAAATTACATAAAACCTATAAAAATAGCAAACGTAACTTTTTCTGTGATAAAAGGGTTTTTATACGCAAATAACTCGTTGGCTTGCAGTTAAATTTCAATTAACTCTATTGATCGATTTTGATTAACGCTTCCTTCTGGAACTGGAATATATGCTTCCCCCGTTTTGTAGAGAAACAATCACACAATTTATATGTAAGCAGCGTAATGTGTGTACGTACCTATCAGACATAATGCTGCCTGTAGTATTCTTACAGCTGACCGATCCATGGACATACTCGTACGGATGCACTCACACTGAGACGGACGGCACAGCCACTTTTAAAACTGGTTTCTTAGGACATTCCGGCCTCCTTAATTACGTACGTTTTCCCCCTTCAGTCCTTGACTTATTCGTGAACTTACACTAGCCTCTGGCAAGATAATAAGCCTAGCTGGTGAGAGTAGCAGTTGCTTTTATACATTTAAACAATTTATGCCAACAAAACATTCTAATTCAATGTATGAATGAATAAGTTAGCTCCTCAAAGTATAATTTCATAATTTTTTTAACCATAAATATTGTTTATACAAACTATCAGTTCTAATTGATTATTAGCGTAGCTGATAAACTAATTTACTGTCTTAAAAAAAAGTAATACTGGTGATACATTTCCCATGCCTCCACACACTAATGGAAAGAGCCAGAATTATGATCTCTGCGTATTTGAGATGGGCGCGCGCACATGCAACAGCTGTTCGTTAGCAGATACGATCAACATTCGTTAATTAATATTTGTTGCGTGTAAAGTAACACTCGTGTTGTGTTTAAATACACAGTATCCACTTTACGATGTAAACTGAAGAAAAATCATTTTCAAAAAGGTTCAATAAAAAATGCTAGTAAAACTGAAAATGTTTACAGTTTAAATGAATAAAAGCATGCAATGTGTAGACAATTTCTTAAAACAACTTTCAATATTAACAACAAAGCATGATTTTGCTAAAATGAAAATTTTTCTGTTAAAAGGCAAAAGGGCACTGCTTCAAAATAATCCTCCTTTGTGTTAAATTGTTACCTATGTCAATATGGTAGCTGTGTTTCCGTAATTTTATACACAATATATTTTTAAATTATTTTCCCCTTTGACACTAATAATAACAGTTAGAGATAAAATTGTCAATATTTGAAGACAAAATATTTTCCCTAAGTACTGAATAAAATGGTAGTAAATAAGAAAGTTGTATAATGTAAAGTAAACCCAATGGCGTTCAGAAATCTGAACGAGATGATGTATAGTAACTCTTGAGTAACATTGGCTTTCCTAAAGTTCACCAACATATAACAATATAACTTATTTATAACTCTTCAAAATGAGATAGTACCGAGTTATTCACATCTTTAATTCAGATATGTTTTATGTATTTATATAATTAACCAACTTTTGTTAGTGGATTGAAAAATGTAGCGAATTCACCCCGCCACATTTGGTAGGCAGTAAAGGGTAGTTTACGAAATTCTGTCCACCTTTCTGATAAGACTTCTGATAAGGGTAGAAGTGTGTGTAGCGTACACGTATTAGCCTGTGATTTTGTATTTAATCTTAAGATAAGGCTCGAAAGCGTTTATCGGTAATACTGCGAATAGTGGAGTGCAACACGTGGTTTGGTTTCTGTAATTGTGAAATCATTAGTGAGTGTTTTACATTAATGTTCAATACAGAATACAGTCTCAGTTATCCGACCTTCACTTATCCGACCGGCGCCGTTACGAACTATTTATCAAATCAATGGAAATTTTTAACTTTCTCTGTGAATGGGGAATACGTTGCTGACCTGCCTGGAAGGTAGAACTGATGCTGCCAGTGGCGGATTATCCATAACGCTAGGGTATGCTGTAGCACCGGGCACCAGGACCTCAGCTGTCAGAGAGGCCACCATCCAGCCCTAAAACACAAACACTTTTGAAGATAAAAAATCTGAAAACAAAAACATATGTGCCATGAGTAAAATTGCAAGAAAGAGGTTTTTTTTAAATCGTTCGAATGAAGATGATAGATTCCATGATTCTACAGTTTGTCCGCTCGAAATATTAACCTGGATTATTAATTGAAAAGTGATTGATGTATTTCCGAATATAGGCCTATACATTGCTTATTGCCTGCTTCTGACGGTTCCAATAGGTAACTGCGAATCTGAAAGATAATTTTCTGTATCAAAACGCATTAAAGATAAGTTGAGTTCATCTATAGGAGATGAGAGATTATCTCCGTTAGCAAGGTTAAATATTGAAAGCGAGATCGACTTTGTTAAGGCAAGATCAAGAAAAAATGGATCGATTAGTATTTTCTAAAATTAAACACTACTATGCTCATTGTAATAAGTATTCAGCTAAGTATTTGTTTTAAATTGTGATTTGCTGTTGTGTTTTAAACAAATAATTGTTAATTTCACAAATTTTTTATGCCATTTATCAGTGATAAGATGTTGAATTTTTAACCTCGGGGGAGGCGGCAACAGTCTGATGGCAGCATAGGGCACCACGCGCTTCTAATCCGACCCTGGATACTGCGGTTTGGCGCTTGCATTGTACCTCCTGCAAAAGAGCGCCGTCTTCTCCGTGCTGATGTGCCAAAGGAAGCTGAAATGAAAACAGAAGAATAGGCGATAAAACTGCTCCGTCTCTTTAAACGACTGCCAGGCGGCCGAGCTACAACATAGGAAGCACTTCAACATAGGACGTATTGGTGTCTGAATCAGCTGATAACAGTCAGACCGAAGAGGAGCAACCCGGCTGCTAATAAGATAAGCCACGTGGTAGCAGTCAAGACACTCGCCTACATAGAGTTGCAGGAGCTGACAGTTATACGCTGTCCAAGCAGTGAAGGCGGCTAGAGGATTAGGAGACCCTTGGCTCACGCACGCACACTTGCAGGCCGCCTAACAATAGACAGGGGCCGGCACTAGACCTGCGCTGCTGTCTTTTTAAATACAGTTTACTATAATAAATTAAATTTTGTTATTCTGCTTAATCTTATAGTTTTGGTCGTTCCATTTAATTCAGACTGTGATTTCATTTAAAATAAGTCCAAACACGAAGTTTATACGACGATTTTCAAATGTTTTACTGTTATTTGTTTACTTTGAAATATTGTGATTGCTAAACTTCTGAGAATTATTTACGCGACTGTTATTAAAAAAATGTTATTATTAAAAACTAAGATTCTGATCATTTAATTTACTTTTCAACTATTTTTCTGAGACACTCCCTTTGGATGCCAGAAGCCGGTTAAATGGCCCTTTCATTGTTGGAACTGCTAGCGGCCGATTATATCAGCCCCCGATCTCGCTGGCTTTTTGTATATTCATCGTAGCGACCAGCATGACAGATGATCAATCGTTTGCCTTTATCCAGAGGGCCGCCGAGAGTTCCTTGGATAGTGCCATCAGTCCAACCAGTGTCCTTTCTCGTGTTTTCATTGATCCAGGTCTCGTCCAAAAATATAGTGTTTGTAATATTTACTTCACGCATCTTTCTTAAGAAATGACACCTTAACAGGGCCACTGACGGCTTTTCCATGAGGATTTTTCTGCTGCTAAATTTCTTGTACTGAAATCCCATGTCTGATAATAGCGAGCTCAGTGAAAATTTTCCTCCCATATACAGTCCAGCTTCTTGAAGTGACACACAAAGTTGTCTGAGGGTAGGCGCTTCTTTTCGAGCATAGTAGCTCAATATGTGACGTCGAATAGCTCCTTTGTCGAAGTCATCCATGTCTGTTACTGGCCGCTTTCTCTTCAAACTTTTCTTCCGAGGAGTATGAATAATAATATTTTCCCTCTTGGTGGTGTTTAAGGTGTTATCTTTTTGATCGTCCTCAGCTGTGATTAAATCAATATCTTCAATTACACAGGGATCGTCTTGATTTTCCAAACTTTTTTTAATCTCTGCGTTGATACGTTGTATTGTTCTCAACGAAATGCCACAAGCATCTGCTGTTCTCTGCATTACTTTCTTAGTATTAAGTAAAGGACCTCCATTATTCTTCTCTTTCTCAAAATAGAACAGAACAGAAGCAATCATTGTTCTGCATTGAGTATGTAAACTTGGCGTTTTTTACAAGGACTCATAATCACAAATCAACTATACACTAACCACAAATGAACTGATTCACTCACAATATACGCGACAGATCTGCTCTCTGACAAGACTTGCTCGTCTCACTACCCCGTGCAAGCTATTTAACGACTAATCAGCGGGTAATCAGTGCACGAGCAATTACCTCTACTGTTTGTTGGTTTGAGGGTGAATACTCTCTCTATCTGGAAAAACGACTATAGCGACTAAGTGTAAACCAAGTAAGGAAGGGACGTCTCTCTTGCATGTTACTGAAATCTGTAATACCGGTAATTATTTTCCAAATTACGGGATACAATAATACACATTTAATTTCTGACGCGCTACCTCGTCCTCTCAAGTTATAGTTAAAGTTTAATAACATGGACAGTAATTTTTTAATATATTTACATAGATACATATCACATTTCATTTTGTGTGTCTGTAAAACAATAATATATAATATTTTTATAATAAATAACAGTTTTAAAAGTTCGTGCTAGTAAAAAGACAAACAATTATTTCGATTACGTATAACAACTATTATTTCATATATTGTTTATTTGAAATAAAAATATGGGGTTTGAAAATAATCTTTATATCTATATATTAAAATCTGTTACATATGTTGATTAATTTTTTCAGTGTTATAACAATAAAGAGGTGGGTCGTCAATCTGCTCTTTATCGAGTATCACAATCGGTGAATCGGAAGTTAAAAAAAAAAAAATGGCCAGGGCGAGCTTTTAAGATTCTCGCAATTCCGAGGTCAAGTTCTAAAATCAAAAATCAGTTTGTAAAAATATTTCATATTAAAGGGAGTGTCACAGAAAAATAGTTGAAAAATAAATAAGATGATCAGTAACTTAGTTTTTAATAATCATCATTTTTAATAATAGTCGCTTAGATGGTGTTCTAAAGTTTAACAATAACAATAGTTCAAAATAAACAAATAAATGTAAAACATTTGAATATCACCATAAAAACTTCGTGTTTGGACTTATTTTAAATGAAATTACAGTCTGAATTCAATGGAACAATCAAAATTAAAAGTTTAAGCACGACAATAAAATTTAATTTATTCTAGTGGACTGTAACTAAAAAGACAGTAGCGCAGGTCAAAGACCTGTCCCTGTCTATTGTTAGGCGGCCTGTCAGTGTGTGTGTGTGTGAGTGAGGGTCTCCTAATCCTCTAGCCGGCTTCACTGCCTGGACAGCGTATAGACGATGCGGCCAGGAATCGCATCACCCTGGAGAGGCAAACACTTATTACAGGATTCTTTGTTAAAAACCAAAAGGACTACTACATTAAAAAATCAAGTTAACAACAGACAATTAATTAATGTGAAAAGTTCTTTTTTATTTTTTATAAAATTTATATTTTTAAATATTTCATAAATAAGTATAGGCCTATAACAGAATACAATTTACGTAAACAGACTGTACGTTAGGGGCCTACTATAGTTTTACTCATACATTTTCTGTTTTTTTTTTTTTTATTTGATCGTATACTCTACAGCTTTGTGTTTCATAATTTTTAGTTTCTTAAGGGGGATTCATAAATATTACAGTTTTATATATTTTATGTAATACACATTTGTTTACCGTTTTCTGTGTTGTTTTATTAATTTCCGGACAGTAATTATTTTCACAGTTGCGTAACTGTGCATTGTCGCTCACACGACGAGGTCTTTCTGCCGATAGTGTTCAATGCCTGCTAACTCTACTGCCCTATGCGTTCCTGGTCGAGTGGTGTAAATACGTCTTACAGTGGCTTTGTTTTAAAGCCGAGATCACACATTTATTTGGAAATACAGAATACAGTACATGTGGTCGGGAGATATACAGAATTGTGTTGTTTATAATCAGAAAATAAAGAAGGAAGGAAACATGCAGAGACATAAAGAAACCAGTTTGATAGTATTTAAAATAAGTGGCAAGAGTGAGTAGGTTAGGAATCGATAGATGAGAGTATTATAAAGAATAAAAAGAAGAAATAGGAAAAGAAAGTAGGCTATAATTTCAGTAAAAAGGAACAACTGTTTTATTTCAAAATTTTCATCTTTCATAATTATGACAAAAATAAAATCTTTCGATTTTAAGATTTAACTAAAAAGTAAATTATATTCGCAGTAAGCCTATTGAATTGTAGAATTGTGAATAATTTGTATTTCTGTACACATTTTTTATTAACATCTCGCTGGTAAACTTTAACAATCAACTGACGATGCCTCATCACAGTATAGGCGAAATATTTGTTTAAAAAAAAGTAAAACTACGCAAGTAAAACTACGCAATAAAATACGTTTACTTTTGCACTTACTTATTATTAGGCTACTATTGCTTCATAGTCATTCTGTTCTGTAATGTTTAATGTTTAGCCTAATTACTACTTATTCATGTTGTGCAATAAACCTTAATTTATTGTTAACATTTTTATCAGCCTCATCAAAGGGTATCAGTTACAATACCATGACAATACGTTTGTGGTTGTTTACCTCAAGAATAGTTACTACTAATTAAACAACTAGTTTGTAATTTTGAATATATCAATTTGGTATGGAAGTATTTACTTTGAAAGATACTTTAAATACTTGCGGCTTAGACACTGATAGAAATCTGCAGCAACAGTCTCTACTAGACATCTTGCACCACTCTTCGAGAATTGATTCCAGAACATCGTCCGATTCAACAGACACTCTAGTAAAGACTTCAGTGGAATGCTCACCAGCAGAAAACTGTGAACAAATTAAGACTAGGGATCAACATAGCCCAGTTCCTGAACAATGCATATACAGTATGACAACACCAGCAGGCACAATATGAAATCCTCCTCCACCTTCATATTTATATTTGTGTACAACCTAGATGCGGGTAAATATACAAGACTTATGTTTCAAATGTGTTTCATAAATAAAGTGTTAATAAAATTTCTTGTTACATCTTTTTATTTTTATTTTTTTATTAGTGTTATTTGCCATTGACTATTAAAATATATTTTAAAAGTGATGTATTGCTTACACAAACAGTCGGCAGCCACAAATTATTTGTATTTTATTTGAATTGCATTCATCAAAAGTGAATTCATCTAACCTTCCTCTCCATATTTTAAGAGTTCTCTGAATTTATTACATCAGAACCATTGGCTTTTTTCAAAAAATGTCTTTGTGTATACCTCTAACTCTTTATTACTATAGGATAAACTTTTGATGAAACAGCTTGATTTACCAAAACGTCTTTCTGTGTGGACACATGTTTGGTAATTATAATGCCCAATCCGCAGCCTTTCTGTTGTTGTATTTAAATATTCTCTATACCTTTCAGTACTATTGAAATGTACTCATTAGGCCTACATGCCTATCCAGGGGTCATACATGGCAACCATGAACATAATTTTTGATTGCAGCTATAAACCTATCCCAAGATCTTTCATACCCAGCACTGCGTACTAATGTCTGGGCTAAATTTTGTTCCTCCATGTCTTCTGTTTGCAACAACCCTATGGCCTATATACGATGGCGATTTGAAGAAAAGTTTGCGGCCTACCATAGAAACGAATGTGTGGCGTTTCTGTCTGTTTTACCACATTCGCCACGTTCGCCCCACGAACAGCAGTGAATCGTCAAGTCATTACCCCGTCACATACCCCGCTGAGGAAGTACGATTCTTCTAGCTACTCAAAATAACCGTTTACTGCCGCTTTCAAGTCGTCATCTGAGGAATATTTCAGCTCTTCGCTTCCCCCCAAAAAGTTTTTTGAGGTTTGGGAATAGATGAAAGTCAGATGGCGCTAAATCAATCGAATAAGGCGGATGGTGAAACAGGTCGTACTTTAACTCGGCGATTTTTACCATAGACACAACGCATATATTAGGGCGTGCATTATCCTGATGAAAAATGATTTTGTCTTTCCTAAACCTGGTATTTTTCTCGAATTTCTACATTTATCTAGCCCAAAAGTTAGCGTAATACTCTCCATTTATCGTTCGACCCTTTCTAAGGCAATCTAGTAACAATATCCCCTTATCATCCCAGAAAAATGGATCTATACACATTCCATCCGACAAAATTTATTTTTACCGTTTTCGGAGGCGGCGAATCACTACTCATCCATTGTTTCGACTGTTGTTTTGTTTCTAGAGTGAAGCAATGGACACAGGTTTCATCACTTGTTACAAATATACGAATAAAATCATTCGGATTTTTCTTAAAACGGTCCAAACATTCCTGAGAAGCTTGCATTCCCATCGTTTTTGGTCACTTGTCAACAAACGCGGCACCCATCTTGCAGACAGCTTTTTCATACCTAATTCCTCAGTAAGAATGTGCTGTACCCTTTCACCTGAGATGCCCACGGCATCCAAAACACCTTCAAACGGCGAGCTTTTAAAACATAGTGTGCACTTTATTGATGATTTCTGGTGTAATGTCACTTTTCGGACGCCTAGTACAAGGGTCATCGTTCAAACTTGCACGACCAGGTTTAAATTCAGTAGGCCGTTTTTTCACCGTAGCAAATAAAGGTCCAGAATTACCCAACACATTCTTTATCTTATTAAAAATTTCTGTTGGCGTTAAACCTTTCTTAACCAAACATTTGATGTTCAGTTTTCTCCATTTTCAGCGTTGCTGTAAGATAACATTACTTATGCAGCTGTTTCTCCGCAACAATGACTTGACCCGACTTCACGCTTTACAGCTGTTTGTGGGGAGAACGTGACGCCATGAAGCGGTAAAAAACAGAAACGCCACACATTCGTTTATATGGTAGGCCGCAAACGTTTGAAATCCCCCTTGTTCAATTCAGTTCTGATGAAGTATACAGTATAATAAACTAGAATGTCCATTCAAAATTAAACACAGACCAAAAGAAATTTGAAAACAAATTGAATTAATCTATTTGCAATTTTTTTTTTAGAACAAAGCAAAAGCTTTTAACGCTTGTTACGTTATCATAAAATATCCTACTACGTAGGTTTCGTCAGAAGAGTGTCTACAATTCAAGATTAAAAGACATAAATGAAACCAAATGAGATAAAATTCTTATGGGAGAACAAATTATTTAAGAAGTACGTAATTGCTAAAATGTAATGCAATCGTGCAGCCAAACCTGCAGGTTTATAAGTTTCTTACAAACGATGACACCAGACATCAACCATGTCCAATATACCCTGTCAGTACATCCACAAGAAGAATGAAAACTAATCAAAGATTAAATCCAGATAGAAAGCACATCACGCTGTAGAAGTCTGACACGTCCAGTTTGCTTTTCATTCTTCTCCTGCTTCTTATTTTTGTTCTCGTTCTTGCTCTTCTTCTTTCTTCTTTTTTCTTCTATTTTCTCTTTATCACCAAATACAAGCCCGTCTTGAAGTCTCAGAAACTGCCGTAAAAGGCCACGGTAGTTGAATTCGAAGGAGTCACTACGAAAAGCACTTCTCCTTCTTCTTCCTCTTCTTTTCTTTTTCTTCTTCTTCCTCTTTGTTTTGTTCTTTTACCTCTTTCTTTTTTTTTGGCTTGTCCTTTGTTTTTACTAAGCACAGAATCTTTGTATAATCCGGGACGCAGTCTCAAAGAACTGACACTATGGAACCCAAAAGCACTTACTTCATGAGATGCGAATAACCAACAATATAGGTTAATACTTATGTGTTCTTATTTGTAAAAATGTATACCGAATTATTTTGTTAAAAACTTGTTTTGATGTTAATTTTTTAAACACTCTTTTTCTACGTTTCTCCTTGCAGATAACATATAAATATAGTGTGACTTCCAGTATTCAGTGGAATCTTCTCAGGTAAATGCATTCCCGAACATCATTAAATGGGTAAACTTTAGTAACAATAACATCAACCGGACCCCCTTCGCAAGTCCAACAGGAGACAAGTTTCCGACATATCATGTCAATGTGAAAGAACCTGTTTTAAAAATCAAAAGTTTTGTAATATAGTAACTTAATAATTTCGAATTATTATTTTAAATCACGAAAGGTTTTGTGAGTTTCCGACATTAACTAGAGGCAGCTTTTGAAATATTAGTGTTGAAATTCTGACAATATTTACAGACATCATCAGGACAGAAAAGTATGTTTCTGGTGTCATGAAGCTCACCTACAATTGTCCTGATGATAACAATAAAGTTTTGTCGAAACGTCGACACATATGTTTTAAAAACAGCCCAGTACAATCGTTTTGCCAATTATATTAATTCGTTGTCACTATTGAGTAATCACATTTTAAAATTTCGTTTCCAAAAAATCAATTTAAAAATTTAAATTTCTGAAAATAGTGTTTAAATTCATGAAGTGCTTCTATTAGTTATCGGTACACACACAGACATATTATTAAGACGTTTTGCAATATAGTTTCTTCTATAAGTAGTGCATTGCGTTTTTGTTTTAATATCTGACGCACGTTTTACTGGAAATTATCAGCATCATCAGAAGTTTGTAAGAAAGTCAATAACAATCGAAATAATTCTTATTTATTAAAAGAATTATTTCTATTATTAATAATTATTTACATTATTTTAAGATAAATAATATATTAATTTAACAATTCGTATTGTTATAAAAATAATATAATTATTAGTATTATATATCTTATTTATTTACTATTTATTATAAATAATCAGAATTATAATAAACACGTTGTGTGGTGATGAGACTGTCTATGTAAGTACCTGTATCTGTGTGTGGGTTTTTGAGGATTTTATGAGTTCGCACTTGTCTAGGTTAAGGGATATATGGGCTTTCCTAACCTTGTGGAATATAGTGCTAAGATGTTCAATGTGTTCGTCACGTGTTTTTGATACTACCAAGATATCATCCACGAACACTATGGTGTAAGGCTCCACTTCTGGTCCTAATGCTTTCTCCAGACATTTTACAATCGCAGCCAAACTCGTGCTCAAACCAAAGGGAACTGGTTTGTGTTGGTAGCATTTATTTTTGTATTGGAAGGCGGTTTATTTTCTATCTTCACTTTTAATTGGTATTTGCCAAAAACTCGACCGTAAATCCAACTTCAAATAACGTGCTCCTTCATACTTTGCAAATAACTCGTTCGCAGGTGGTGCACAATCGAATTCACGTAGAACGACGCTATTCAAACTCCTCATGTCCAGGCATAAACGTACTTCTCCACTCTTCTTCTTTACTACAATTAGAGGATTAAGAAAGTTGCTGTTCGACAGCTCAATGATGTTATTTTCTATCATCCGTCGTATTTTCAGTTCAACTTCTCCCTCGTACTTCCTGGGTATTGGATACGTTCGTCTGACAAATTTTGTAGGGTCTGATACCATAATAGCGTGTTCGTAGACGGTGGTCTGCGTCGGTACATCGCTGAATACTTCGTTATACTCTTCTATTAATTTAAATAACTTCGCTTCTTCCTGAGATGACATTCCTTCTTCGGCTGTATTAGTGTGCTGAGTAGGTGCATATCGTATACGTGGCTTGGATACGACAATAGGTTTTCCACTTACCTCACAATTTTCTTCATTTTCATTCATAATTAATTCATATAGAACATCATAATAATTTGTTGAAATCTTATTGTTATTAATATCAATCCTTGCACTTAAAGTATATAATAAATCTATTCCAATAATTCCATCATATATATTCATTAAGACCATAGGATATGTTATTTCTAAGTCCTTACAATTTAAAGTTACGTAAGCTTGCTGCCTAACCTTTTCTCTCTTAATCATGGCTGTAATAACATTTATATTATTGACAGGTAAAATAGCCGTTTGTTTAAAATATTTTTTATTTTGTTGTACCCACTTATTGTTCAGTACAGTTAATTGGCTACCTGTATCGATTAACATTTTAATTCTACATCCATTAATTCGTACATTATTTTATAAGACAATTTATTTCTTGTTGATTTGGTGTCACATTCCTGTCAGTGTCTAATAACTCATTTCTAACGTCGCACGGATATATATTGTTTATTGTGTAACAGCACGTCCTGTTTCTCCGTCATTGTTGTGTCGCGGGAACAGGATGGCTGAACATGCCCCTGTCGCCGTATCTCATTTATTTCCTTGTCTGCGCTGTCTCTCTTGCTTCCCACATTACCGCTCCCCGCTCTCTCCACTTTTCTCTGCATTGTGGAAACGGTGCGATCATATGGTTTACTGAACTTTTTCTTCAAATTTGTATCGCGCACGTTTCTCTCGGAGTGTTGTTCCTTCTGTGTATCGCGTGCGTTATTCACAGCTGTGTGTTGTTTTACACTGTGCGTTGGCGGCGTATAATTTCGCCTATAATTATCACGGTTTTGCGTATCGTCACGTTCTCGTGCTTTATCACTACGGTCGTAACTAGCATGATAATTAATGCGTGTTTGTTGATTGTGTGGTGAAGTGTTACTCTTGTTAATATTTTGTGATTGAATGACAAATATTAAGAATCGTTCGATCGTTTTGACACCCTGCGTATATATAGCTAACTGAATATATCTATGGAAATGGTAAGACAACTTAGACACTATCTCATACTCAGAAAATTTTGGTTTTAAAAGTTTTACGCGTTCAATCTGCGCTATAGTGTACTGCTCAATATTCTGGCGTCCATGAGGATTAAATTTACCATACACCAATTGGTCACGTACTTGCCTTTGAGTGTGGATATTCCAATACCTATTTTCGAATGCTTCTCTGAATTGCTGATACGTGGTTATATTGTCTCGAATTATGGAGTACCATTGACTTGCAGAATCTCTTAAATGACGGGTGGCAAAACTCACTTTTCCTCGTCGTCACACATACTTACAATCTTACAATGTTTTCAATTTCTCTCTCGATATTCGCCAAAAATTCCATGCTATTTTCCCCTTTCTTACCTGCAAAGGCTTACTTCTTTCTTCTATGGGTGCAGTAAACATCATTGTCTGCGCCGGTCGTTTCTTGATCTCCGTTCTCAGACGTTCTACTTCTCCACGTAGTTCTTCCTTAAGTGTGTTCATTTCACCTTAGTAGTCCTTGGTGGATTTTGCAGACTCTACTACAGCAGTTTCCAACGTCGTCTTTCGGCCTTCTATTTCCTGCGTTTTATTAATGTTTTACCGGATGTGTTCACTAACTTTTCTAACCCTCACATCTTGTTCCTGCTTTGAAACTCTAAAATTGTCATTCCAGTGTTCAGCTAATTGTTTAATACTTTCTTTTAATTCTTTCGACCATTCTGTTTTCTGATCTTCGAACCTATTCTCTATCTTTATAGCTTGTTCATTTACCGACTGTTCTACTCTAGTTTCTAATATTTCTATTCTCGTATTAGTTTCTTCGAGTTTTGTAGTCAGTTGCTCTTTAAACTCTTTAAATTCGGCCCTACTTTCTTCGCTATTATTTTGTATTTGTTCATTAGTTTTCGCTAATTCAGCTTTAAATTCTTTATTAGACCTCTTTAATTCATTGAATTCGGCTTTAGATTCTATCCTAATCTCTTGCATTTGCTTTGTATTAAATTCTTTTAACTCTTCTATTTGCATTCTATTTTCCTCTTTTTGGTTTGTACTTAATTCATCCACTCAGGCACGCATCATGGTTTGAAGTGCTTCCATATTCAAGCCTTCTGGTGCTGCCATAGTGAATTATTATTCAAATATTTATTTATAATTTATATATAATCGTCTATTATAATTATATATAATTTATATAGTCGTATGCGAGTTTTCATTTATTTATTGTTTAATTATTATTATTTTTTTATTTTTATCTACTCATGTTACAATTACACCTGTTTGTTGGGGTGGGCGCCAGTTGCGTTATTACAATACAATACACACAACAATTAAAAAAAAAATTAAAATGGAATATTAATTATAACATATAAAATATCAAACACTGGTAATGATAGAGCATACATTAATTATTAAATGTAGGCGTGTTGAGCCCCATGTTAACGGGCGACAAAATTACACAACGACACCTTTTATGAATGCAGGTTGTATAAGGATACCAGGTGTAACTGTAATAAGAGTAGTAAATTTATGAATGGTTAAAATTTCATGTTTATTGTTTAAAAAGCATTATAAATCATAAAACATTGTTAATAATCTCCGATCAAGATATCACTCATTATTAAGTGTTTATCTCTGTAACAGGCCTATTATTGGGGTAATAAAGCAATTTGTATTTTTTTTTGTATAAAACATAATATTTTTTCAATGATAGGGACAAACCTAAACAAAGGTAAATTTATTGTTAGCGACAGTGGTAGCGTAGGTGGTACGACTGATTGCTAATATTGTATATGAATTTCTAAGACGACAGAATCAACGAGCTGGAATTGTGCCAAGGTCAACAATTGACACACCAAACGGCGTAAACACATTATGTAACAAACATCGGACCATATTACGTCAGAGCCTAGCCTACCGTTGTGGAATACAGTTATGTAACAAAAACAGTCTGCTGGCGTAGTGATACAAACATAAAAACAATAAGAATGGGTCATACAACCACGGCGACTTCATAAAATAGCGCCAGTGGCCTAGTCCCAGTATAAAATTAGTCAGTGAGCCGGCCGGACACATATAAAAGTTCCGGAACATAAATCGCGGGCGCCCGCATCTAAAATGTAATGTAATACAATTTAACTTTTTAATCCGAGTGACATAACAGTTTTAAAAATGTGAAAGAGTTGAAATTCAGATATAAACATGTAAATAACAGTTCCGGAGATCATCAGTTTTTTAAAATTAGCGACAGTGCGTTTAAAATAATGTGACGTCTTCAGGACTCAATGAACAGATAAGTAACAAACCAGGATAAAACAGAACTTCAAATAAAAATTCAATTATTCAATATAAATTCAGCCGGAAATAAAATATTCAAAATAAAATGAGATCTCTAAAGTAGCTTTGTGTGTGTGTTGCGTGTGTATGTGAGAATATAGGTAAACAAAGAAGGCTGGTTTGTGTTCCCTTAAAATGTATTTTAGTAACTTGTTATTATAAATAAAGTAGTATATAAGAGATTCAAGGTAGAAATAATTATTCTCTAACAAATTTTGTCTATACGATTTTATTTTGTAATAAATCTTAAGAATTATTTGGGTTGCAGGGGGTTGAGTAGAAGAAATATGAAAAGGAACAAGGCATTAATAAAATTTAATTATTAACGAATATAAATGATTGTTGTTATTTCAGCAACCACATTCTGTTCTCCTGGTTCGCTGATTCGAACCTTGGTAAATATATTTCTGGTAGTTGGTAATACAAGATGGCGCCCGAAGAAATTATTTGGAAAGTAAACAATTAAATATAATAAAAGTAAAATCCCTTAGGTTTAATTAAATATCAATAAATATCAAATAGTACAATTGGCTTGTGAACAGGGACAATTTATATAAATACAATTATATAAATACAGCCTACTGGGAGAGCAGAACGGTTGTTTGAGGTAAAAAATAAATTTTTTCTTGCTTACGTAAAAAAAGACGTAAATATTGGTTATGTTTTGATAAAGGTAAAATATTGATGTTGATGTATTACAGCGGATAAGATGGTTGTATTTAAGTAAAATAAAAAGGGTATTATATAAATAAATTTTGAAATGAATGAAGTATAAGTAAGGTGCATAGGAGGTTACGTGAAGTAACACAAAGCGTTATGTAAGTAGAATACATTGTTGTGTGAAAAGTAGATGTGATATATTAGTATTTTTATTTAAAGTAATAATTTTACTATTACAAAATGGAGAATCAAGAATTAAATTTAGAAAGCACTCTTACAGAGTCAATGTTAACTGACAATGTATCGGCACAATCTACCCCGTCGACAACACGAGTTAGAGAGTTGTCGATGGAAGATATATTCAATTTAATGAAAACAATGTCTGAGAATTTGAGTAGTGATATCAATAAAATGAATAGTAGTTTTAACGTGAAGTTTGACGTTCAGAACAGTAAATTAGATGAACAAAAGAATAGTTTTGACAGTAAATTAGATGGACAAAATATTAAATTCGATGAGTTAAAAAACCAAATTAACGAAATTAATGACCATTTAAACCGAACTAATGACATAATAGAAGATACTTTTAACAGATTAGAACAGAGTGTTGAGAAGTTAGGTGACAATTTTATGAGTATGACAAATATTAAAAATGACGAAATAGTGGAAGATGTAGTGTTAAATAGTGAAGATAATGATATTAATTACAATTCTGAGAGTATAGTGGGGGTAAAGAATAATGGAGAGACAAATGATAAAAATATAATCAAAAATAGTACTGATGAAGTTCTAGAATGTAATAATGGAATGTTAATGTGTATTTATGAGTCAGAGAGAGAGTGGAAAAATAATATAGTAGTTGAATGTGGGCAGAGGGTAAATTTTTTTATTAATTTTTCTGAACCAGAGTGTTCACAAATGTTGTTGTTTTTGAAGGGCGGGAGACCCGTATTGGTAGATAAATTGAAGTGTATATTGATGTTGTATAATGTCGTACCCTCTGTCTGTAATAATTGTGAGAGTGTGATGTGGTGTTATGAAGAGAGAGAGTTGTGTATTGAGAGAGAGATAGAATTATATAAGTTAAAAAGAAATTATGATGAATTGCGAGAAAGGTTAGGAGGGGTGAAGATAAACAATAGAAAATACTTACCTGTTGAAAGAGAGATAGAGGATTATTTTGATAACATCTTTATAAACGATAATGACTTACCTGACGTAATAGTAGAGGAATATAAAAATGATAAAACAACTTACCTGACGTTGACCAATAATACTGATGGAGACTGGAAAATAATGACTTATGTTGACAAGGTTTATGAAATATTAATAGGGAATAACCCTATAAATTATAATGGTATAATAAACGAAACAAAGTTAATGGATTATTATAATAATAATAATAATAACAAATTGTGTGTGGATAACAATGATGCATGTTACAAATATATTAGATATCTATATGACGATGGAGGTTGAGCTAAAATATCAGTGAGTGGACAATTTTAAATATTGTAAATTTTGGTAATGACTTTGCAGATTTGGACATATGAAGTGTGAAACAATTGAACAGTTATTGACGAATAATTTGTAAATAATAATGTAGTGAATTCAATTGTGTGTATTATGAAATGTTAGGTAAATAATGTGTATATGTAGTAGAAAAATGTTGTGATAATAATAGTAATATTATTAATATTTTACAGTCTAAATAAATATTAAAATATTTATGAAGACAATAATTAATGATTTTTAAATTTATGGTAAGAATTGAAATATGTTGTGTTTTAATAATCAATTGAAGTAAATAATTTGAGATGTTTATTTATTGTGATTGAAGGTTATATGTTTGAATTTTTTTATAATGAATTTAAATTATTTGATGAGATTTCAATTTAACGACAATTAATGAATAAATAAATAAATGTTAAATGGTTTATATTGTGGAATAACATAATTGTTAAAATAAATCGATTAATAATAGATTTGGAAAGTTTGAGTAATCTAATTTTAGACATAGATAAATAATGAAATAATGATGATATAAAAGAGTTAATAAAAATTATGTTTAGAAGTTGTATATAAATTATTTAAAAGAGAATTGTTTGTGAATGTAACAATGCTAATAATTCAAGTTAATGTCTGTTTGTTTATTAAGATGTATGGATAATTTTGGTGTTCAATGAAGTGATAGAACAGTGTAGTGTGGAACTGCAATGGTAGGGGGTTGTAAATTTTGTATTTAATATTTTATGTTAATGAAGGTTAAGCTTACATATAAAGGAGGGTAAAACACCATCCAAACTAATAATGTCATTTAAGTATAAGTTCTTCATTTTAGTGTTATAAAAGATATTTTTTACTTGTGATTCCCCAACTTTTCGGGCGGTCACGGCCTCACCGAACCCTGACCGTGGAATTGGTTTAGCTTTAACAGCTATGGTTGGGGCACATTACGATTACGCGCTGACCATACTGGCCATAGCTGTTATCGTTGTCAAGGTGTATTTTGAAATTGATGGGGGGTGAAATTAAGGGGAATCACCAAACTAGGGAACAGCGGCTACCACTCTGTCCGCATGGGGACAGCAAAGCCAGGTGGTAGACCCGCATTAAGGGCGCATAACTATAGACAAAGATATGTTGATATCTAGACCTTTAAAATGTAATCCAGAAGCAAGGACACGGAGATGTCAAATTCCTCCAAAATTTCAGTCCTTGTGGACGCAACTGGACGCCACAGTCCAGGGGGGTCATAGTGTGTGTGGCAGGGAGGTTATCCAGGGGGGTAACGAATTAAAAAATTTTGTTGTTGTTGTATTTTAATAATGATGACTCGCTACTCAATAATTTTGTTTTGATGTGAAAAATAGATGCACTACATACTTCCTATATTGTGTTTATTATATCTTATTGTGTTAATTGCATGTAATATGTTAGGAATAAGGATTATATAGATATGATAATATGTTTTCAATGTGTTTATAGATTTTAAAATAAAATGAAATAAAGATGTGATAGTTAAAATTTTCAATGGGTTATAAGAGATAGTTTTGGGTGATAAATATTTTGTGGGACATATAGATCTGTCCAAATTGAAGTCAAAGTTAAAGGAATAGTAGAGATAAAAATAATGCAATGTTGTTTTGAGTTAATGTATGTTATAGAATTTTGAGAAGTATTGATGGAGACACAGTAGTTGTGGAGAATTATGTAGAGTTTTGAGTGATATATTGTTGTTTATAATTAATGTTGTTATTTTGTTGTAGTTGTAGTAAGGTAATGAGATTGAGATTTTTGGGGATGGCAATTTTGTAGTAGGGGGTAGTGTAATGTGGGAGTCCGCAACATAATGATAAGTTGGGACGGGATTTGGGACCGATTTTTAGTGCGAAGGGGCCGCCTTAGGTAGAATCCAGGGGCCAGAGAACGGGAATTGATTTTTTTGGGGGGGAAACACTTATCCTATGTACAAAGGGTTAGAGAGTATTTTTTTTATATATTGAGAGAATGTGGCGAATTGAGTTAAAATAGTAAGTAGTTAGAGGCAGAGAAGGGTTAGTAGATTTTGATAGCGGGGTGTCATACTAGTTAAAGATTTTGTAAGGGAGTGTTAGAGTAATAAAAGGGGAAGATTATGAGTAAATGCCAAGCTGATAAAGTGAATTATAATGAATAACGTAGAATCACCCAAATTAATGAAAGGAAATAATAAATGAAATGATGTGTAAAACGAAGATTGAAAAAAAAAAATTTGAGAAATGAATTAATAAAAGTTAAATTGAGATTTGTGTATTTTATTATAAAATGTAATTTTTATGATTTTATATGCAAATTTAATGATGTTAAGTGTGTAACATTTTAAATACAAATTGTTTATTTTAAGATAATAATAATAAGGTGAATTATGAAGGTACTATGTTTTCTTAGGTTATATTGTATTGTTAGGTATTCTGATATATGTTAGAAGTAAGTAAAAACAAAACCAGTGCTTCTTAGCGCAAACCAGCACCGCTAGGGGGAAACAGATCAGTTGGGGATATGGTGTTGTATAAGGCCACTATTTGATATTTTGATTTGTTGTTTCAGTGTTTGGTGATGCTGTGGCGGCGGACTTGAGCTGGCCAGCGCGTCAGAGCAGGGGCGTTACTTATCTGTCTGACTCTACGGTGTTGGGATCTCGAGAGGGAAGTCCAGTATTGTCATTCAGATGCGGTCACAGTCACCAGACCAAGGGTGAGTTGATTATATTATTTTTTGTAAACCATACAGGGGGTTGTGGCGACATATCCTGGCTGATCCCTTTAGCAAGTATGAATGTGTCAATGAGATTTTTTATGCTTCGGCATAAAATATCTCATTGAGGGGGTATTGTAACAGGCCTATTATTGGGGTAATAAAGCAGTTTGTATTTTTTTGTATAAAACATAATATTTTTTCAATGATAGGGACAAACTTAAACAAAGGTAAATTTATTGTTAGCGACAGTGGTAGCGGAGGTGGTACGACTGATTGCAAATATTGTATATGAATTTCTAAGACGACAGAATCAACGAGCTGGAATTGTGCCAAGGTCAAAAATTGACACACCAAACGGCGTAAACACATTATGTAACAAACATCGGACCATATTACGTCAGAGCCTAGCCTACCGTTGTGGAATACAGTTATGTAACAAAAACAGTCTGCTGGCGTAGTGATACAAACATAAAAACAATAAGAATGGGTCATACAACCACGGCGACTTCATAAAATAGCGCCAGTGGCCTAGTCCCAGTATAAAATTAGTCAGTGAGCCGGCCGGACACATATAAAAGTTCCGGAACATAAATCGCGGGCGCCCGCATCTAAAATGTAATGTAATACAATTTAACTTTTTAATCCGAGTGACATAACAGTTTTAAAAATGTGAAAGAGTTGAAATTCAGATATAAACATGTAAATAACAGTTCCGGAGATCATCAGTTTTTTAAAATTAGCGACAGTGCGTTTAAAATAATGTGACGTCTTCAGGACTCAATGAACAGATAAGTAACAAACCAGGATAAAACAGAACTTCAAATAAAAATTCAATTATTCAATATAAATTCAGCCGGAAATAAAATATTCAAAATAAAATGAGATCTCTAAAGTAGCTTTGTGTGTGTGTTGCGTGTGTATGTAAGAATATAGTTAAACAAAGGAGGCTGGTTTGTGTTCCCTTAAAATGTATTTTAGTAACTTGTTATTATAAATAAAGTAGTATATAAGAGATTCAAGGTAGAAATAATTATTCTCTAACAAATTTTGTCTATACGATTTTATTTTGTAATAAATCTTAAGAATTATTTGGGTTGCAGGGGGTTGAGTAGAAGAAATATGAAAAGGAACAAGGCATTAATAAAATTTAATTATTAACGAATATAAATGATTGTTGTTATTTCAGCAACCACATTCTGTTCTCCTGGTTCGCTGATTCGAACCTTGGTAAATATATTTCTGGTAGTTGGTAATACAAGATGGCGCCCGAAGAAATTATTTGGAAAGTAAACAATTAAATATAATAAAAGTAAAATCCCTCAGGTTTAATTAAATATCAATAAATATCAAATAGTACATTTCTTAAGCTATACGGTGTTACACACATTCAGAACACTCTTACATCTAGACATGTTAATAATCTTAAGCTAGACATTTATTCAGATTGATTTAATAAAAGAAATAAAATTTAAATATAATTAAGTTTTATTTTAATTTAATACATTTAAATCAGATCTGAACTCAGCTTGCTAAGTCTATACCAAAGTTTAAAAATAAATTTAAAATTATATTAATTACTCTTAGACTGGCATTTGTTTTGTATTCAAAATTTTTTTTATTATTTTCTATAAAATGCAAATATCAAATCATTTTGATTATTTTTCTTTGATAAATATATATACTATTTCAAAATTAAACTCTTTTTTTTCTATATTTATCTGTATGCGATTGCTCATTCTTAGGAATAAAACATTTACATAAGACTCAATTACATTCTTTACCTAATTATACAGTTTTTTGTTTTAATTCATTGTCTGTTTATATAGTCTTTATGTGCTCTTTAAAAAAAAACAATTTATAAATGCATTATGCATGTCACCTCGAGTTTTGATGATCTTACGACTTATTGACGGGGTCCAGCGTTGTCCAGAGTTGGGTTACCGTTACTCCTGGCTTGGCGTGGTCCTGGATATGTCCAGAGTCCAGCGTCGTTTGAGAATTAATATCGGCTGTGAGGTGGACCTCATTCGGCTGTTAGGCGTCTAAAAAGCATCTCCTAACGTCCAGCATCTCCCGTCGCTCTTTGTAGCTTCTCTGTAGATACTCTTGCTGACTTAAACT
This sequence comes from Magicicada septendecula, assembly GCA_034769895.1. NCBI lineage: Eukaryota > Metazoa > Arthropoda > Insecta > Hemiptera > Cicadidae > Magicicada > Magicicada septendecula. The sequence goes on along the minus strand of JAWRYS010001378.1, from coordinate 52,704 downwards.
GTCCCGGTACTCTACGTTTCCCGTAATATTGTAAACATAATTACTGAACGTCTTTATTCGTTCGTAGATAAGACTTATAACAAAATAAAACTGTTCTGCCGACGGACAGCGTGTCCAACTGCAACTGTGTTTTGAATAGAAGGGGTTCCAGTCGAACCTTTAATTTATACCCTCTCGAGATTCCGCACCTTTTGGTTCCGAAATTATCCTGTCGAGACCTGCAGATCACATGATACCCCCCACTCCCGAACCTTTTCATATATTTGCAATTTTTTGCAAATGGCAATGTTTTGTAGGCAATTGAGATAGCACAAATCATAGATAATTTGATTAAGCACTCACTGTGTTAATTTGAGCGTCTTAGTGTAATTTGCGTATTCTTGGCACACTTATTTCGCACTGATTTCGCGTAGTGTGTCCTACTAACGTCATTTTCTTACTGTGGATAACTATAAAATTTACTCACACTTTGGTGCCTTTCGTTTGCTTATACACTAATTAGTTTTCACACAGTGAATTAAAGTAATTATTTTAGTAATTAATTGGAGAGGGTTGCTGGGATTCCTGTCTGTACATGCATCACTAACACACACAAGATACACGCGTAACACACATACAATCGAGCAGGTGTTCCTTGCCTGTTGGAACAGGTTAATTTCACCCCTAGTATAAAAATGAAACATTTTTACAATCCCAGACATTTCCATTTACCCCAAACTTATAACAATTTTACAAATTTTATATTTATTTAAATCAATGCTCAATACAGCATATGGCTGTATCGTTGCAATATTTATATGCATTATTACCATAATCGTTTAATATAAGTCAGTTCAATTTTAGATCTAGGTTACACAAAGATTGTAGCCCTACAGTAGGAAATCCGGACATCGATTAATTTAGATCGCGGTCCTGGAAAGTATTAAATTCTGGTATACATTCTGCATCAACTAGGTGCTTATCCATGCCTGCTGGGGGGGGGGGGGTCTTCTGCTTGCAGCAGGCCGTACCATCTCGCTAGAGGCAGTGGTAAGACACAGACAAACACAGTGAGCGGCAACTGGCGTATCACTTCTACTGCTTCTCTCATCCCTTGCTTATCGTTAGTAAACCACCACCATTGAAAAATTCCAGTCCATTTTTCCCCCATGAAAAAAAATAGTCAACTATTCTAATGGATGGAACGTTGCTGGCTACGCCACGTAATCGCTTAACAGAAGGCAAAAATTATTATCATTTAGTTCAATTAAAACAGTTGTGTTAGTGGTTATAATCACAAACAGAATTATCACTGTTGCACACCGCTATAGAAAAACTATTCCGACCGATTAGCGCTTTCAAGCTTCTCGGCTCATCGTCAGATCGGAAATAACTTGTTCGCGTTGGGTGTATGTGTTCAGTGGTGCTTGTGGGGGTAGAAACATCTGGTTTTACAGAAAACTTTGGTCTGTAAACAGGACGGCCGGCCAAACAGGACGGAAATAAATTTTAACAACAAACTACTTCATTGTTCCTGATAACGTAGTATATAAAAAACTGTCCCCTCCCCCTTCAACTATAATTTTCATTTATATAAAATTACCCCCACCCCGTTCAACTAGCCTCTTCATTTGTAGATATTTCATCTACGCTTCTACAGTGGATTATTAAGATCTTCTTATCAGGATAGCTTATTTATCAAAATTAAGTAATTTACTCTTGTCACAACAAAAAATGTTTCTGGTAAACTACCCTTTCCCCCTAACCGAGCTTCACCAAAATCATTAGGTCTTAAGATCTCTGCAAATCAGGCACATATGTAAAAAATTATTTGATTATGTTTGAATTTACGGCAGTTATCGTTCGTCATGAAAAAATGTCTCTTGTTACAACATAAAATGTTGCAGGTAAACTACCCTTTCCCTTAACCGATCTTCACGAAAATCAACATGCACTGAGCTCTCTACAAAGCAGGGAAGTATTCAATACATTATTTGATTATGTTAGAATTTACGGCAGTTATCGTTCGTCATAGAAAAAGTTACCCTCGTTATCACATAAAACGTTGCTGGTGAACTACACCTTTCTCTTAACCGATCTTCACCAAAATCAACAGTCATTGAGTTTTCTGTAGCCCAGTAAGGTATGTAAAACATTACTTAATTCTGTTTGAATTTGCGGCTGTTATTGTTTGCCATTAAAAAAAATTACCCTTGATAAAAAAACGTTGCGGTAAACTACCCCTTTCCCTTAACCGATCTTCACCAAAAACAATAGATCTTGAGTACCCTAAAATTCTGGGTGTATGCAAAACATTATTAGATTATGTTTGAATTTGCGGCTCTTATCGTTTGCCATAGAAAATATCCTAATTAAAACATAAAACGTTCCTAGTAAACTACCCCTTTCCCTTAACTGATCTTCACCAAAAACGACTATTGTTGAGACCTCTACAATTCAGAGGTGTATGCAAAATATTATTTGATTTAGTTTGAATTTGGGGCTGTTATCGTTTGCCATAGAAAATACCCTTGTTAAAACATAAATCGTTGCTGGTAAACTACCCCTTTTCCTCAACCGATATTAACCAAAAACAATAGGTCTTGAGAGCTCTACAATTCAGGGCTGTATGCACAAAATTATTTGATTCTATTTGAATTTACGGCTGTTATCGTTTGCCATAGGAAAAAAATACCCTTGATAAAAAAAACGTTGCTCGTAAATTACCCCTTTCCCTTAACCGATCTTCACCAAAACCAACAGATCTTGGGAACTCTACAAATCATGGTTGTTTGCAAAACATTATTTTATTCTGTTTGAATTTGCGGCTGTTATCGTTTGCCATAGAAACAAATTACCCTTGATAAAAACGTTGTAGTCTGTGAATTTCTCAAAACGAAAAATTATTTTGTTTACGTTCCGTGGTTACGATATTTTGTTTACATGGAACGATATCAATTGTTAATATTTTGTTGAAATTATTTTAACTTTCGGTCCAAATAAATTTATAACATCAATACAAAAAATTATCCCCTTCCCCTTTTTATTTATATTTACTTTCCCTTCACCAAATTACTACCCTTTTTATTTATAGATATTTCATCTACCTTTCTACACTGGATTATTATGATATTCTTTTCAGGATACTTTATTTATCAAAATTATGTTCTTTACTCTTGTTAAAACGTAAAACGTTGCAGGTAAACTACCCCTTTCCCCTTAACCGATTTTTACCAAAATCAATAAATATTGAGTCCTCTACAACTTGGGCACATACGCAAAAAACTATTTGATTGTGTTTGATTTTGCGGCAGTTATCGTTTGCCACAGAAAAAATCTACACACACAAATACACACACACACATACAAACAAACACAGTTTTCGGAAAAGGACTTTTCTTCATGTTTTGAGGGTAGTACAATCATAATCTGTCCTTACCTCGAACACGATTTTTTTCGCGATCACCATACTTTCATTTCCTTACGGAACATGGAAGTAAAAATTTGCTATTTCTAGTACTTAATAACGTCTTTCTTGGTATGCCGTGACGATAGCTATTTAGTATTGACAGATTTGTTGTTAAAATTTATTTACACCTGAGGACGACCTCATAGTTTAGGAATCGAAACGCTGTGGTTAGAATTGTCTCTGAGACTATGGTTAATGTCCGAAATATTATAATATGTAACAGTAATAATAATGAGAGCCTGCCATCGCGTTTTAGCTTTAAGATCCGTATTAATCTCAGAGTAGTAAAGTCTGGAAACAGTAAATTAATTCATCTCAGCGGTTATTTATTTAAACGCTTCGTATAAATAACCTCTATGCAGTTACCATCCTCCACTCACATCACTCACCAGCGGGGATTCTCTCACTTTTCCCATATTCCCGTCACCAAAACAAGAAGTTGTATAAACACGAAACAGAACCAACTTACATAACTATTATTATACTGTGTATCCGGTGTCGGATTATCCATAACGCTAGAGTATGCTGCAGCACCGGGTAACTGGGCGTCAGCTCTCAGAGGGGGCACCATCCAGCTGAATTGACTAAGCGAAGCAAAGATTATTATCACATAACGCAATTGTTTGGTTTTCTTACGCAGTTATTAACCATGGAGAGTGTCGAGCTGGTAAATCAAGCAAAAGCTCTTATAGTAGTTTACTCGAACGATTTGAATAATGATCTTCTAATAGAATTGAAGTATTGTGCCACTAATAAAACTGCAAGAAAGAGGTTTCTTTCAAATCGTTCGAACGAAGATGAAGATTCCATTATACTACAGTTTTTTCCGCTCAAAGTATTAAACTGGATTATTGATTCTAAAATGGTTTATGTATTTCCGATTATATACAATGCTTACCGTCTGCTTTTGACGATTCCAATAGCTAACTGTGAATCTGAAATTTCATTTTCTCTATTAAAACGCATTAAAGACATTCTGAGTTTAACTATGGGAGATGAGAGACTATCTTCCTCAGCAAGGTTGATTGCGAGGCATAACAAATGCGAGATACGTTAATCGCCCCATTTAGACGAAATTATACAAGACGTCGTTAATGCAAAATAAAAAAACGGATCGATTAGTATTTTCTAAGCTTAAGTACTATTATGCTAATTGCAATCAGTATTTAGCTAAACATTTGTTGTAATTTGAGAGTTTAATAAAATAATTGTTAACTTTTGAAATTCTGTATGCTATGGTTGAATTTTGAATCGATGAGGGGAGGACCAGTCTGATGGCAGCACAGGGCACCACGCGCTTTTATCACCCCCCCCCCCGTGTATATGGAGTCAATTGCATTAACAGACTCCACTTCTAATAAACAACAAGCAGGACCCAATTTGATTGGCTCAGCGAGAAATATAAATAGTCGTTCACGAGAAAAACACAACATAAAAAAATATATATATTTCGAATTCGCCACGCGACCTCTGATTCTTTAAAACAAGCATCTCGATAGATTAATCGGCCGTTAACCTAAATAACAATAATTTAATGGTCCACGTAAGAAAACGGCGTTTCGTAATAGTATGATGAGAGTCATCGGATGAGCTCATGACACAACCGGGTTACCTCTTACGCTCAATTATTATGCTGACTGTGTTTCATCATTATTATACAATTTGAGTGTAAATTGTACCTACTGAAGAAAAAATGCGAGGGGTAGTGAAACCAGCGGTGAACACAATTAACAGCGTGTTTTGTTAACATACAAAGTTACTCATATGGCAAGCATCAGACATAAGTGTGTCGGGTTCCATCCATAAGTGTTAAGTGTTGAGTGTGTGTGTGTCCGTCGAGTTGGGCATAGAATCTCTGGCTGACAGGTGTCTTTCGGTTCGTGGATGCAGTTCCGAGAGAGATACGGACAAAGTTGCATTAAAAGTTACTTAACACAAAAACTTTGAGAAATAAAGTGAAATACGCTACGTAACAAATTCTAATGTTTATTTTGGGTACTTCCCAAATAACTGTGCCTACACTCACTTTCGATATTTTGATTCTATTATTGGCAACGATATGTGGTGAATATCCCGTAAAAATTTAGTTATCTAATAGATGTCGGGAAAATTTATTCGTGTATGATATAAAGTAGTTTACTAACGGTTTGAATTGTTTAATGAAGAAAGTTGAGTTAGTGGTTATAATCACAAACAGAATTATCACTGTTGCACATGTTATCACAATGATAAAATGAGCTGAGAAGCTTGAAAGCGCTAATCGGAATAAATTTTCTATAGTGGTGTGCAACAGTGATAATTCTGTTCGAATTGTGTTTCAATGTCATGTTTTTTACTAATAATGTTTCTTGCAATAACATAAGTCTGATTTATGACTGTGACGTCAAACGTTGATTTTGTTAGGTTAACAGGTAAACTAAAATTACACATTTAAACCAATATGCATTTAACATCATACTCGCTTTTTGGGAAATCTACGAGTTTTGTTACATGTCCCCTTTTTTGTGTGACAGAACTCGTTTGCCAACAGTACTCATTTTTCCAATAATTCTCTATTTTGTGCGTATCACAGACAAAACAACCAACTCGAAGTAAGGCGGACTGGTCCAAGCCCCACCTCTTGCATTACTATATGTGTCTCCCTTTTTGTGGCAGAACTCGTTTTCCACTAATACTCGGTTTTGTGGAGATCACTGGAAAATCAACCAACTCGAAGGGACGCGAGATGCTACAGGCGTTTCCAATTTTTCTGTATTTCGTACAAAATTTGATTCCAACGAAGTTTTTGAGATTTGACTGAATAACATAAAAGAATATTGAGCACCTAACGAATAACAACTCTTGTTTTCCTATGTTAATACGTTGTTTATTTTTTTTTAATTTTACAGGAGTAATTGTATTTTTCACTTTACATTTTCAGTTGTGTTTGTAAAAAAACGTTATGGTATTTGTTTTTAATGTTACTCTCTTTCAAGCATTGTGCATACACATTAAACGGGTATTTTTCCTTTTATTCCTTTAACCAGTAAGCTAAAAATCTAAACCATTATTACCTAACACCGCTAACGAAAACAACACCTATTTTTGCTTTACATCAAGAAATTAATAATTTAAACTCAGTCTTCTTCTTCTTCTTCTTCTTCTTCTTCTTCTTCTTCTTCTTCTTCTTCTTCTTCTTCTTCTTCTTCTTCTTCTTCTTCTTCTTCTTCTTCTTCTTCTTCCTCCTCTTCCTCCTCTTCCTCCTCTTCTTCTTCTTTCTTCTTCTTCTTCTTCTTCTTCTTCTTCTTCTTCTTCACATCGTGGTATATCGATACAATCTACAATCGCATATTCAAAACACCGAAGATATATTGTGGTACCGATATTGGGAAAGTCCCTTATTTTGTTGTACGTAATGCGTTTCAACATTTTGCAGACACAAAAACACAATTTCAATTTCGATATCAACAGCTGTGGTAAATAAAGCTGGAAGGTACATGCATCTAATAGATGCAGTATATTCCAAGACCTGTAGATTACAGTTTTGACAACGCTGAACAATTTTTATTGAACAACTAAACTAATAAAATAATAGTTATCACATTAAGTCACCACTAGTTGCTCAGATTTGATGTTCAACCTGCGAACTTTTTTCAAGATTTACTCTAACATTTTGACACCATCAGAGGTAAATCTTTGAGAATACGACTTTACGACATAGCAAAACAAATCTAATAAGACGGTTTTATTTATCACTTTTTTAAATGATCTATTGAACACTGATACTTATATTTTTCGATTATTTTTTTAAATTAGACGGAATATACAGTGACTTATTAGCACAGGTCTCGGAAGTACGGTGTTACCTAGAAAGAAACAGGAAGTTACTTAATAAAGGAAGAAACAAAAGCAACACAAACACACATACGAAGCCAACAATACAATGCGCTACAAAAGCGTCGGATTCGAAGAGAACCAGGAAGCTATGCCTACTTCCTAAAACTGAATCATTCACGGTGACCAAATTGTCATATTTAAAAATTACACCTGGTAATAATTACATACACGCCGGCTGTTATTAGAGTTAAACGGCGAGGTTACGTTTCATTCGGCGTATGTTAATTTGTGCGTTTATATATTTTTTTAATTAATGACATGTAACGAAAAAATATGTGGAATGCAAATGAGTCGACGATAGTATTCGTCTTCGTGTGGTCGTGCGTTCGGTTCCGCAACCTTGCTCCAATATTTTAGGATTCGACTATCGTTCAGATACGGTAGAATACGTAGGCTGCTCGTAATGTCTGCATAGGCAGAGGCGTCTAGGCAAATGGGTGGATAGAGTGGCAAATGACCACCACCCTTTCTTTTTTTCACTGAGAAAAATATTCCAACAAAAATTACCAAGTTATTTTCCAACAGAGAGACAAAAAGTCGAATTTGGGGATAATTAAAATGCTTTCTTCTTCGTATTGTTTAAATTAGCAGCCATCCTTACTATTTCTTTTATGAATTTGCTAACTGCTATAATTTTTTATTTTTCGACTAAGCTTTTCGTCATTACTGACATCTTCAGGTCTTAAACAATAGGTCGTTGTTTAAGACCTGAAGATGTCAGTAATGACGAAAAGCTTAGTCGAACAATAAAAAATTATAGCAGTTAGCAAATTCATAAAAGAAATAAAATGCTTTCGTGTAAATTGTACTTGGCTAACTAACCAAAAAATTACGTATGCACGTAGAGAAATTTGGAGAATTAGTACCGTTTCCAAGAAGTTTTAAAATGTTTACTAGGTTGACCTACCAAGGTGACAACAATCCATGAACTAGGTTCCCGTCTTATAGCGAAAAATCACTTGCTTGCGTCCTGTTTTCCGGAAGTTTGTACACCATTCACGTCGTTTCTGACCATTCCCGTCACAACTGCCAGTGCGGAGAGTTCATTTTCAAAACTTAAAACCATACAAAGTTATCTGAGAACCATGGGCTAGATTGCATTATCTGAGAACCATGGGCTAGATTGCATTATTAGCTGCCGTATCCGTCGAGCAGTCCGTAGCCAGGGAGCTGGCGATAACTGCCGAGTTCAAAACCGTACGGAAGGACTTTTAGAAATATGGCACGAAAAATGTTACACTTACAAAATTTAACTAGAAATAAATAATATCACGAACTTTTGTTTCCATATAAATGTTGTTTTCATTTGTTATGTGTTTTAAATATTCCAGGGGTAAGAGTTAGGCCTCGCCTGTTGTCATATTTCATTGCCTCGGAGCTAGCTTGGTGCTCTCACCTCACCCCTCACCCGGTTTTGGTTAGTAACAGGCCAGTAGATTCAGTAGATATGGAAGCAATTCGAACACTACAAAACGTGTAAACACAACAATCTGTAGAACTTTTCCAGTGGGCCCCTGAGCCTCTAGGTACGCCACTGTGCATAGGATTGACCTATCTTGTAGTCTATACAGTTTTAAAACTTCAGGCTTTTAAATGAGCAGCTGTGAACAGCATTGGAATCCTTGGAAACAAAATACCACGCCTCAAATTTCGTAACATTAAATAAATATGACATAAGATGGTAGATACCAAGAGTTACATATTGGTGTGCACAGTTGAAAAAATAATAAAATAGTCTAAAAATTAAGAGATTAACAAAATTAGTCAACTTTTTTCGACCCTCTATGGCGGAGGGATCCGCCCCCCCCCATACATACGCCCCTGGCTGGCAAGGCAATTTCGCTGACACACTGAAACTCTTATGGGAGAATCAGCGAGCGGCCGCGGAGATCGAGACTGTTAGAGAAAGTAAGGGTCCAGTTGTACAGGGAAGAATTTTCTGGCACTATACATCCTCATTAGTGTAGAGAAGACACAAAAGCGTTTAAAACGGTGAACCTAATCACGATAACTGAAGCCTATCTACATTTTCAAAATATACTTAGGAGTAATTATGTACAAATATTGGACAGCTTCTCGTAGGCCCTGTCACAGTTTTGTAACGTCCGTCTGCTTCCCTGATTCCATGACTTTCAGGGTCGGCAGCTTTTTGCTTCTTCCCGCTGCTTCAATTTAAACTTTCATTCGACCATCGCGAATTGTCCATTCAGGTGTCTTAGATGTACCCTGTACAGATTTTGTTTACGTAAATATTCCAACCACGATTTACTATTTGTTCTCATTTATTTAATAAAAGTCAAGTATTCGCTCACAGAGACATACAGTTTGGTTATACTTGTGAGCGTTTGTCACGCACCCGCGTCAGTTTGTGTGTGTGTGTGTGTGTGTGTGTGTGTGTGTGTGTGTGTGTGTGTGTGTGTGTGTGTGTGTGTGTGTGTGTGTGTGTGTGTGTGTGTGTGTGTGTGTGTGTGTGTGTGTCTTTTGAATCCACATTTTTTCGAGAAAAAGACGATTGTTTACAATCCAAAGTTAGGTCATTTTATCTGCAATCTGGCCTTGACATTTTAATTCCGGTTTTGGAAATGATGTAAAATTCGGTTGAGTAAGATTTTTTGTATAACTCTCGCCGCGTCGCGCCTGGCTACCACGAAGCGCATATTCCTCCTGCCGCGGTTTTATCTCCTTGTTCACCTCAAAGCTGCCTGCCTGCGTGCGCTTGTTCCATTATACAGCCGTTGTTGTAGGTCACGCTCATTATCACGTGTCAAATAGTTACACAAAAAAGTAATTAGGAATCGTTTCATGGCCGTTATCTCAACAGATAACCTAGACACAGACGCAATCTTGAGATTCACAAGTAACGGAAGCATCGCGCGTACCATGTCTGAGCTTAAAATAATAAGGGGTAACGGTTCCAGGACGCCAAACTAGCCTGACCTTACAGCGTGTGGTCACTTGATATTCAAAAACGTAAAACGAGGTAACATTTGTTGAAGCGAAGGTACGTAAACGGAAAAATCTTTAGTAATGAAATCTGGTCCTCCATGTCCGCAGTTATTCCCCAAGATTTTGTCAGGGGTAATTTTCAATATCTTGTAAGTTTTCCGAATTTTTAAGGCATGCTTACGAACAGGTTTTCACAGACTCGCCAGGTTTCTGTTCACGAAGTTTCCTTTCTTGATTTTTCATTTCAACACTTCACTGATATAATATATAATGTATAATAATAATAATAATAATAATAATACAATACAATATAATAATTTGTGCTCAAGGTAAGCCAAACACGCTTGGCGTATCTTTCTTGATATTTGTCTTCCTCACCCAGATTTGGCGATAACGTCGTTTGATAACTTAAGAAATCTCTGAAGGTTATCCTGTACGCATTCTCCACATTCTTGTACCAAAACCAGTCGTCAATATTTACGTTTAGAAATGTTATCGTGTTCTTCTTACTTTATTTTTCCAACTCCAAGGTTTTAGGCCTTACGCCCGTTTCATACGTGAATCTTGCGTTTTTTTTAGAGGGCCAAGTTTCGGTTCCGCAATATCAGACCGTTCTGTGAACTAAAACCATAACAATAATTGGCAGTAAACTTCGACAAATCAGTTGGATTTAAACAGGTCCGTTTGTACAAGAGTTACGCTGGTGGAGTGTGACCTAACCTACAGTACGCCCCAGGAGCTGATTTAGAGGCCACTGTCCTGAGTGACGATAAACATCTCTCTTGTTCATGACCGATATGGATGGACGACAGGGGTTGAACAGGCCAAGGACAGCTACATGCATCTGTTGCATTTGGTGATTATGATACTGGAGAAGAAGAAGAAGAAGAAGAAGAATAAGAAGAAGAAGAAGAAGAAGAAGAAGAAGAAGAAGGAGGAGAAGGAGAAGGAGAAGGAGAAGGAGAAGGAGAAGGAGAAGGAGAAGGAGAAGGAGAAGGAGAAGGAGAAGGAGAAGGAGAAGGAGAAGGAGAAGGAGAAGGAGAAGGAGAAGGAGAAGGAGAAGAAGAAGAAGAAGAAGAAGAAGAAGAAGAAGAAGAAGAAGAAGAAGAAGAAGAAGAAGAAGAAGAAGAAGAAGAAGAAGAAGACGACGACGACGACGACGACGACGATGATGATGTGATACTGATGATGATGATAATGATCTGAAAAATAAAATACTACAACTATTTGTAGTAACTGATTGCAATACTTTAAACTTTGGATAAAAGCTTATAAAAATAACTTTCAACTAAACATGTGCGCTGCCAACCGATTTCCTATACTTGATTACGTTTCGCTCTTACACGCATTTATTATTATCGACAATGAAAAGATAAATGATCAATCTAATGTACAGACATAGTACTCATATGACTCATATGACATTGTTATTTAGTTAGCCAGAGGGAGAGTGAAATCTAAATACCGGTTACGCCATAAGTCATTCACCCAGCAAAACATTTTAGTTAAATTTATTAAACGTTAATCATTACTTTACTAATATATTACACTGCACTAATAACGAAATAATTATTATAATTGTATAATATACATTTTAATATAATAATGACGTAATTATTATGTTTTAATAAAGTAATTAATATTTTTTATGGGATACCCGGAATATCCATCTAAATAAATGTTTTACATATTCCACCCTGGAACGTTTTCAAATAAATGCAGGAATTGTTGAAGCGTTTGTTTTCATATACTTGGATTCGATCCGCAACGATAGTCTGAATATAAATAACTGGATCAGACGTAAACAGCAAATATAATAACTATTTCGAATGGAGGTTCGTTCTGGTTACCGAAATGGAAAAACAGTATAAAAACATAAAGAGAAAATTCCCTGCATGATGCAAACTTACGCAACCAGGAGACAAGGTAATGTGGGTAGGCGTTATAGTAATGAGGCGGGGTTTGTGTCAAAACAAATGCGTACATAAAATACGGAACCGTCGCCAAAACGGGTCAGAAATGAATAAGGACAGCATCGTAAATATGTCTGTATGGTCGGACTGACGCCAAACGACCTTCTGCTGGTCTTCACTTCATATCGACTTGTTATGTAACAGTCTTCTTGTCTGGGACATTTCGAACGTGTGGAAATGTCAGATATCTAATCATCACTAACGCTGATGTAATCAAAGGCGATACGGCCGTGACATGGAGTCCAGCGTTCCCTGTGCCGCGTACCGTTCTCCTGAGCTGAGGCGGAGCACAACACGTTGGGGCACGAAAGGTGGTGAACTCTGCCTAGCCACCTGGTGGAGGTCCACGGGATCGATTGTGACGAAAGTGCGGAACGGCAACAAAACGTTGGCGATGGGTTCTGGATCAACGGCACTTGAACCACGTTCGGACCTCGAGATTCTGCAGTCGCTCTTTCGACTTCGTTACCTCATATTTTCCTTAAATATTTGTACGAATTACATTTTATATGTGTCATATTGAACCAATATCGGCCTACTGAAATACAAAGATATCCCGTCACATATTAAATTTGCATTATTTTTAAAACGTAAGAAAAGTTCTAATTAATAAAAGAAAAACGCTAGTTTATATAGGGAACAAATATCGTGGAGAATACATTTATCTATTCAACACCAAAAACAGAATTTTTATTTTACCATAATTAAAGTCTTTTATTTTACTTCTTCTTCGGTGCTGTCAGGGACTTATTATTGTACCTTGTCTGGTCCGATTTTACTTCTTCTTCGGTGCTGTCAGGGACTTATTATTGTACCTTGTGTGGTCCAACTCTAAAGGCTTTTTTTTCAATCCCTTCCGAGGTCTTCCAACACTTCTTCACCATAAGTTTCAACAATGTTTTCGGAATTCGTCCCGTAGGCATTCTGCCCAAATTTTCTCTGATGTGTTACTGTGCCGTCCGCGATAGTCTCGACTTCCAGGGCTTCCCTAACAACCACATTTCTGAGTCTATTCAGTAGCCGACAATCTTGAACTTTTCGCAGAAAAGGACGTCTCTGACGCCTCAATTATATTCCTGTCAACGCCCAAGTCAGCTGTCAACGGTACACTGTCCGTCGTCTTACAAAATTCCAGCTTCCTGTCCTTCTTAACATTGTGCTTTAGTTCCGCATGTAGTCTGAAATCTGTCGACATCTTCATCACAAGAACAAGTAATGTCGTTCTCACGACAATTAAAACGATTAACCTGTTCTCATCTTCTATTATCGATAACTATATTTACACGGGACCAGATACGGCCAATTAAAAGCATTAAAGCTAAGTAAAAAAAAAAGGAACAAGCGTTTATTCTATTGTACAAATAGAAGTAGCGTATTATGTTGAATATGTTGTACATAATATATAATTTTAAAATACGGCAGAATTTCAAACCATTCATAATATTATAGGATCTCCCCTTTGGTCTCGGTTATGTAATCGCTTGTATAAGACAACTGAATCTGCAGCGCATTCTGGTAGACCAGACCGGAAAGAGGTTTGTTTAAAATTATTGTGTTGTTTAGTACGAACTAATTCACAGGTCATTAGGACAAAAGATGTGCGGAGCGAGAAATGGTTCTCATTATCGCGTATCAAAATATCGGTATGGAGAACCATACATGACTTCCATGTTCTAAGATTTATATTTAAAATCATTTACGAATTGAAATGTTTCCATAGAAACTACCTCTTTCCACTTATTGCTTCAGCCTTAACCACAGTACTGTGGTCACTAACGTATACCACCTCACGTTATCGCACTCGATGATGGCAGTCGACGGCACTACCGAAACGTCTGGTTTTGCAGAAAACATTGGACTACGGCCAAACAGACGGGAAGGAATTTTAACAAAAACTACTACTTTGTTGTCGATAACGTAGTACACTTATAAACCTTATCCCCTCCCGCTTCAACTATAATTTTCAATTACAGAAAATTACCCCCACCCCTTTCAACTAGCCTCTTCATTTATAGATATTTCGTCTACCTTTCTACAGTGGATTATTAAGATCTTCTTATCAGGATACTTTATTTAACAAAATCTCTAAAATTTAGGGGCTTGTGCAAAAACTTACTTGATTATGTTTGAATTTACGGCTGTTATCGTTCGTCATATAAAAAATTAACCTTGTTATCACATAAATCGTTGCACTTAAACTACCCCTTTCTCTTAAATGGTCTTCACCAAAATCAATAGGTCTTGAGTCCTCTACAATTCAGGGATGCATGCAAAACATTATTTGATTCTGTTTGAATGTGCGGCAGTTATCGTTCGTCATAGAAACAATTACTCTTGTTAAAATATAAAAGGTGGCCGGTAAACTACCCCTTTCACTTAACCGATTTCCACCAAAAACAATAGGTCTTGAGTACTCTACAATTCAGGAACGTATGCAAATATTATTTGACTCTCTTTGAATTTACGGCATTTATCGTTCGTCATAAAAAATTACCATTGTTAAAACATAAAACGTTGCTGGTAAACTACCCCTTTCCCTTTACCGATCTTCAACAACATCAACAAAGCTTGAGTTCTCTACAATTCAAAAAGGTTTGCAAAAAGTAGTTGATTCTGTTTGAATTTACGGCAGTTATCGTTCGTCATATAAAATATCGGTATGGAGAAAAGTACATGACTTCCATGTTCTAAGATTTATATTTAAAATCATTTACGAAATGAAATGTTTCCATAGAAACCACTTCTTTCCACTTATTGCTTCAGCCTTAACTACAGTACTGTGGTCACTAACGTCTGGTTTTGCAGAAAACATTTGACTACGGCCAAACAGCCCGCGAAGGAATTTTAACAACAAACTGCTACTTTGTTGCCGATAACGTAGTACACTTATAAAAATTATCCCCTCCCGCCTCCACCAACTATAATTTTCATTTATAGAAAATTACCCCCACCCCGTTCAAATAGCCTCTTCATTTATACATATATCATCTACGTTTCTACAGTGTATTACTAAGATCTTCTTATCAAGATACTTTATTTATCAAAATTAAATACTTTACTCTTGATACAACAAAAATGTTTCTGGTAAACTACCCTTTCCCCGTAACCGATCTTCACCAAAATCAATAGGCGTTGAGTCTCCTAAAACTCAGGCACATATGTAAAAAATTATTTGATTCTGTTTGAATTTACGGCAATTATCGTTCATCATGAAAATATTTCTCTTGTTACAACATAAAATTTTGCAGGTAAACTACCCCTTTCCCTTAACCAATCTTCACCAAAATCAACAGGCCTTGAGTTCTCTACAATGTAGGGAAGTATGCAAAACATTATTTGATTCTGTTTGAATGTGCGGCAGTTATCGGTCTGCATAGAAACCATTACTCTAGTTAAAACATTAAATGTGGCTGGTAAACTACCCCTTTCCCTTAATCGACCTTCACCAAAATCAATAGGTCTTGAGTCCTCTACAACTCAGTGACATGTGTAAAATATTATTTGATTCTGCTTGAATTTACGGCAGTTATCGTTCTTCACGGGAAACGTTCTCTTGATACAACATACAATGTTGCTGGGAAACTACCCCTTTCCCTTTAAAGATCTTCAACCAAATCAACAGTCCTTGAGATATCTATAATTGAGGAAGTTATGCACAAAATTATTTCATTCTGTTGAAATGTGCGGCAGTTATCGTTCGTCATAGGAACAATAACTCTTGTTAAAACATAAAATGTGGCTGGTAAACTACCCCTTTCCCTTATCTGATCTTCACCAAATTCGACAGGCCTTCAGTGTTTTACAATTAAGGAACATATGCAGAAAAATATTTGATTCTGTTTGAATGTGCGGCAGTTACCTTTCGTCATAAAAAAATGAAAGTTGTTAAAACATAAAATGTTGCTGGTAAACTACCCTTTTCCCTTAAGCGATCTTCACCAAAATCAACAGTCATTGAGCGCTTTATTGCTGACGAAGGTATACAAAACATTATTTGATTATAATTGAATTTACGGCAGTTATAATTCGTCATAAAAAAAATTATCAATGTTATAAAATAAAACGTTACAGGTAAACTACCCCTTTCCCTAAACCGATCTTCAACAAAAACAAAAGGTCTTGAGTACTCTACAATTCAGGGCTATATGGAAAACATTATTTGATTCTGTTTGAATTTGCGGCTGCTATCTTTTGCCATAGAAAATAACCTTGTTAAAACAAAAAAACGTTGGAGGTCAAACTACCCCTTTCTCTTAACCGATCTTCACCAAAAAAATAGGTCTTGAGAACTCTACAATTCAGAGTTGCATGCAAAAAATTATTTGATTATGTTTGAATTTGCGGCTGTTATCCTTTGGCATAGAAAATACTCTTGTTAAAACATAAAACGTTCCTCGTAAACTACTCCTTTCCCTTAAACGATCTTCACCAAAAACAATATGTCTCGAGTACTTTACAAATCAGGGCCGTATGCAAAAAATTATTTGAGTCTGTTTACATTTGCGGCTCTTATCGTTTGCCATATAAAAAAATCTACAGGCGCATACACAGACACAGACACACACACACACACACACACACACACACACACACACACACACACACACACACACACACACACACACACACACACACACACAGATGCTTTTCGAAAAACGACTTTTTTCATGTTTCGATTGTAGTACAATCAAAACCTGCAATAATCTCGAACACGATTTTTTTCCCATCACCATACTTCCATTTCCTTAAGGAACATGGAAGTAAAAATTACCATTGATAAAAAAAAGTTGCTGGTAAACTGCCCCTTTCCCTTAACCGATCTTCACCATAAACAACAGGTACTGAGTACTCTACAATTGAGGGCTGTATGCAAAAAATTATTTGATTCTGTTTGAATTAGCCTCTCTTATCGTTTTCCAAATAAAATACCTTTGTTAAAACATAAAACGTTGCCGGTAAACTACCCCTTTCCCTTAACCGATCATAAACAAAATCAGTAGACCATGAGTTCTGTCAGAAAGGCTTCAAAAGGGCAGTTGATTCTGTTTGAATTTACGGCAGTTATCGTTCGTCATAGAAAAAATTACCCTTGTTAAAACACAAAATGTTGCAGGTAAACTACCCTATTCCCTTAACCGATCTTCACCAAAACCAGCAGGTCTTGAGAACTACAATACAGGGCTGTATGCAAAACATTATTTGATTCTGTTTGAATTTGCGGCTGTTAT
Source organism: Magicicada septendecula (assembly GCA_034769895.1). Classification (NCBI taxonomy): domain Eukaryota; kingdom Metazoa; phylum Arthropoda; class Insecta; order Hemiptera; family Cicadidae; genus Magicicada; species Magicicada septendecula. Next base: position 35,233 of record JAWRYS010001378.1, on the reverse strand, counting down.
AGTTTGCCATTAAAAAAAATTTACCCTTGATAAAAAAATCGTTGCGGTAAACTACCCCTTCCCCTTAACCGATCTTCACCAAAAACAATAGATCTTGAGTACCCTACAATTCTGGGCTGTATGCAAAACATTATTAGATTCTGTTTGAATTTGCGGCTCTTATCGTTTGCCATAGAAAATACCATTGTTAAAATATAAAACGTTGCAGGTTAACTACTCCTTTCCCTTAACCGATCTTCACGAAAACAACAGGTCTAGAGAACTCTGCAATTTAGGGCTGTATGCAAAAACGTATTTGATTCTGTTTGAATTTGGGGCTGTTATCGTTTGCCATAGAAAATACCCTTGTTAAAACATAAAACGTTGCTGGTAAACTACCCCTTTCCCTTAACCGATCTTAACCAAAAACAATAGGTCTTGAGAACTCTCCAATTTAGGAATGTATGCAAAAACGTATATGATTTTTTTTGAATTTGGGGCTGTTATCGTTTGCCATAAGAAATACCCTTGTTAAAACATAAAACGTTGCTGGTAAACTACCCCTTTCCCTTAACCGATCTTAACCAAAACAGTAGGTCTTGAGAACTTTACAATTCTGGGCTGTATGCAAAACATTATTTGATTCTGTTTGAATTGCAGCTGTTATCGTTTGCCATAGGAAGAAATTACCATTGATTAAAAAAAATTTTGCTGGTAAACTACCCCTTCCCCTTAACCTATCTTCACCACAAACAACAGGTCTTGAGTACTCTACAAATCAGGATTGTATGCAAAATATTATTTGATTCTGTTTGAATTTGCGGCTGTAATCGTTTGCCATATAATAAAATCTACAGACACATACACACACACAAACACACACTTTTCAAAAAATGACTTTTTTTCATGTTTTGAGTGTAGTACAATCAGAATCTGCAATAATCTCGAACACGATTTTTTTTGCCATCACCATACTTCCATTTGCTTAAGGAACATGGAAGTAAATATCGGTATGGAGAACCATATATGACTTCCATGATATAAGATTTATATTTAAAAACATATTCGAAATGAAATATTTCCATAGAAACTACGTCTTTCTACTTATTGCTTCAGCATTAACCACAGTACTGTTGTCACTAACGTATATCACCTCACGTTCTCGCACTCGATTTTCACCGATGATGGCAGTCGATGGCACTGCCGAAAAGTCTGGTTTTGCAGAAAACATTGGACTACGGCTAAAGAGCCCGGGAAGCAATTTTATCAAAAAACTACTACATTTTTGCCGATAACGTAGTACACATATAAAAAATTCCCCCCTCCACCTTCAACTATAATTTTTAATAATAGAAAATTACCCCCACGCCGTTCACCTAACTTCTTCATTTATAGATATTTCACCTACGTTTCTACTGTGAATTACTATGAGCTTTTTATCAGGATAATTTATTTATAAAAATTAAGTACTTTACTCTTGTTAAATCATAAAATGTTTCAGGTAAACTACCCCTTCCTCTTAACCGATCTTCTCCAAAATCAACAGACCTTCCGTCCTCTACAATTCAGGGAAGCATGCAAAAAAATATTTGATTCTGTTTGAGTGTGCGGCAGTTATCGTTTGTCATAGAAACATTTCTCTTGTTACAACATAAAATGTTGCAGGTAAACTACCCCTTTCCCTTAACCGATCTACAACAAAATCAACAGACCTTGAGCTCTCTTTAGTTCAAAAAGGTATGCAAAAACCTAGTTGATTCTGTTTGAATTTACAGCAGTTATCGTTCGTCATATAAAAAATTACCCTTGTTAAAACATAAAATGTTGCTGGTAAACTACCCCTTTCCGTTAACCGATCTTCACCAACACCAATACATATTGAGAACTCTACAATACAGGGCTGTATGCAAAACATCATTTGATTCTGTTTGAATTTGCGGCTGTTATCGTTTACTATAGAAAAAGTTACCCTTGATAAAAAACGGTTGCAGGTAAACTACCCCTTTCCCTTAACCGATCTTCACCAAAAGCGAAAGATCTTAGGAACTCTACAATTCAGGCCTGTATTCAAACAATTATTTGATTCTGTTTAAATTTGCGGCTGTTATCGTTTGCCATAGAAAACACCCTTGATAAAACATAAAACGTTGATGGTAAACTTCCCTATTCCATTAACCGATCTTCATCAAAAACAATAGGTCTTGAGAACTCTACAATTCAGGGCTGTATGCAAAACATTAGTTGATTCTCTTTGAATTTACGGCAGTTATCGTTCGTCATAGAAAAAATAACCTTGATAAAACATAAAACGTTGCAGGTAAACTACCCCTTTCCCTCAGCCGATCTTCAACAAATCAACACACCTTGAGTTCTGTATAATTCAAAAAGGCATGCAGAAGTGTAGTTGATTCTGTTTTAATGTACGGTAGTTAGCGTTCGTCAAAGAAAACCCTTGATAAAACATAAAATGTTACTGGTAAACAACCCCATTCCCTTAACCGATCTTCACCAAAACCAACAGGTCTTGAGAACTCTACATTTTAGGGCTGTATGCAAAATATTATATGATTCTGTTTGAATTTGCGGCTGTTATCATTTGCCATATAAAATACCCCTGATAAAACAAAAAACCTGTCTGTTAAACTACCCTTTTCCCTTAACCGATCTTCACCAAAAACAACAAGTCTTTAGTACTCAACAAAACAGGGCTGTATGCAAAAACGTATTTGATTCTGTTTGAATTTACGGCTCTTATCGTTTGCCATAGAAAATACCCTTTTAAAACATAAAACGTTGCTGGTAAACTACCCCTTTCCCTTAACCGATCTTCACCAACACCAATAGGTATTGAGAACTCTACAATACAGGGCTGTATGCAAAACATCATTTGATTCTGTTTGAATTTGCGGCTGTTATCGTTTACCATAGAAAAAAATTGCTCTTGATAAAAAACCGTTACTGGTAAACTACCCCTTTCCCTTAACCGATCTTCACCAAAAACGATAGGTCTTGAGAACTCTACAATTCAGGGCTACATGTAAAATATTATATGATTTTGTTTGAATTTGCGGCTGTTATCGTTTGCCATACAAAATACCCTTGATAAAACAAAAAACGTGGCAGGTAAACTACCCCTTTCCATTAAACGATCTTCACCAAAAACAATAGGTCTTTAGTACTTAAGAAAGCAGGCTGTATGCAAAAACTTATTTGATTCTGTTCGAATTTGCGGCTCTTATCGTTTGCCATAGAAAATACCCTTTTAAAACATAAAACGTTGCTGGTAAACTACCCCTTTCCCGTAACCCATCTTTACCAAAATCAACAGATCTTGAGAGCTCTACAACTGAGGGTAGTATGCGAAATATTATTTGATTCTGTTTGAATTTGCGGCTGTTATCGTTTGCCAAACAAACAAAATTACCTTGATAAAAAAAAACCGTTCCTGGTAAACTACCCCTTTCCCTTAACCGATCTTCACCAAAAACAATACATCGCGAGTACTCTACAAATCAGGGCTGTATGCAAAAAATTATTTGATTCTGTTTGAATTTGCGGCTGTTATCGTTTGCCATACAAAATACCCTTGATAAAACAAAAAACGTGGCCGGTAAACTACCCCTTTCCCTTAAACGACCTTCACCAAAAACAATATGTTTTTAGTACTCAAGAAATCAGGGCTGTATGCGAAAATTTATTTGATTCTGTTGGAATTTGCGGCTGTTATCGTTTGCCAAACAAACAAAATTACCATTGATAAAAAAAACCGTTGCTGGTAAACTACTCCTTTCCCTCAACCGATCTTCACCAAAAACAATAGGTCGCGAGTACTGGGCAAATCAGGGCTGTATGCAAAAAATTATTTGATTCTGTTTGAATTTGTGGCTGTTATCGTTTGCCAAAAAAAATCTACAGACACACAGACACATAGACAGACAGACAGACAGATAGACACACAGACACTTTTCGAAAAACGACTTTTTTTCATGTTTTGAGTGTAGTACAATCAGAATCTGCAATAATCTTGAACACGATTTGTTTTGCCATCACCATACTTCCATTTCCTTAAAGAACATGGAAGTAAAATAACGGTATGGAGAACCATACATAACTTCCATGTTCTAAGATTTATATTTAAAATCATATTCGAAATGAAATATTTCCATAGAAACTACGTCTTTCTACTTATTGCTTCAGCCTTAACCACAGTACTGTGGTCACTAACGTATACCACCTCACGTTTTCGCACTCGATTTTCACCGATGATGGCAGTCGATGGCACTGCCGGAAAGTCTGGTTTTGCAGAAAACATTGAACTACGGCTAAAGAGCCCGGGAAGCAATTTTAACAAACAACTACTTCTTTGTTGCCGATAACGTAGTACACATATAACAAATTCTGCCCTCCACCTTCAACTATAATTTTTAATAATATAAAATTACCCCCACCCCGTTCACCAAACCTCTTCATTTATAGATATTTCATCTACGTTTCTACAGTGGATTACTATCAGCTTCTTATCGGGATACTTTATTTATAAAAATTAAGTACCTTACTCTTGTTAAATCATAAAATGTTTCAGGTAAACTACCCCTTACTCTTAACCGATCTTCTCCAAAATCAACAGACCATCGTCCTGTACAATTCAGGGAAGCATGCAAAAAAATATTTGATTCTGTTTGAATGTGCGGCAGTTATCATTCGTCATGGAAACATTTCTCTTGTTACAACATAAAATGTTGCAGGTAAACTATCCCTTTCCCTTAACTGATCTTCACCAAAGTCAATAGACCTTGAGCTCTCTGCAACTCAGGAAAAAGTGCAAAAAATTATTTAATTCTCATTGAATTTTCGGCAGTTACCGTTCGTCATATAAAAAAAGTTACCCTTTTTAAAACATAAAACGTTTCTGATAAACTACCCCTTCCCTTAACCGATCTTCAACAAAATCAACAGACCTTGAGTTCTCTTTAGTTCAAAAAGGTATGCAAAAACCTAGTTGATTCTGTTTGAATTTACGGCAGTTATCGTTCGTCATATAAAAAATTACCCTTGTTAAAACATAAAATATTGCTGGTAAACTACCCCTTTCCCTTAACCGATCTTCACCTACACCAATAGGTATTGTGAACTCTACAATACAAAGCTGTATGCAGAACATCATTTGATTCTGTTTGAATTTGCGGCTGTTATCGTTTACTATGGAAAAAAATTACCCTTGAAAAAAAAACCGTTGCTGGTAAACTACCCCTTTCCCTTAACCGATCTTCACCAAAAATGACAGGGCTTGGGTACTCTACAATTCAGGCTTGTATGCAAACAATTATTTGATTCTGTTTGAATTTGCGGCTGTTATCGTTTGCCATAGAAAACACCCTTGATAAAATATAAAACGTTGCTGGTAAACTACCCTATTCCATTAACCCATCTTCACCAATAACAATAGGTCTTGTGAACTCTACAATTCAGGGCTGTATGCAAAACATTATTTGATTCTCTTTGAATTTACGGCAGTTATCGTTCGTCACAGAAAAAATACCCTTGTTAAAACATAAAACGTTGCCGGTAAACTACCTCTTTCTCTTAACCGATCTTCACCAAAAACAACAGGTCTTTAGTACTCAACAAATCAGGGCTGTATGCAAAAACGTATTTGATTCTGTTTGAATTTGCGGCTCTTATCGTTTGCCATAGAAAATACCCTTTTAAAACATAAAACGTTGCAGGTAAACTACCCCTTTCCCTTAACCGATCGTCACCAACACCAATAGCTATTGAGAACTCTACAATACAGGGCTTTATGCAAAACATCATTTGATTCTGTTTGAATTTGCGGCTGTTATCGTTTACCATAGAAAAAGTAAAAAATTACCCTTGATAAAAAACCGTTGCTGGTAAACTACCCCTTTCCCTTAACCGATCTTCACCAAAAACGATCGGTCTTGAAAACTCTGCAATTCAGGGCTGTATGCAAAATATTATATGATTTTGTTTGAATTTGCGGCTGTTATCGTTTGCCATACAAAATACCCTTGATAAAACAAAAAATGTGGCCGGTAAACTACCCCTTTCCCTTATACGATCTGCACCAAAAACAATAGGTCTTTAGTACTCAAGAAATCAAGCCTGTATGCAAAAACGTATTTCATTATGTTTGAATTTGCGGCTGTTATCGTTTGCCATAGAAAATACCCTTTTAAAACATAAAACGTTGCTGGTAAACTACCCCTTTCCCTTAACCGATCTTCACCAACACCAATAGGTATTGAGAACTCTACAATACAGGGCTGTATGCAAAACATCATTTGATTCTGTTTGAATTTGCGGCTGTTTTCGTTTGCCAAACAAACAAAATTACCCTTGATAAAAAAAAACCGTTGCCGGTAAACTACCCCTTTCCCTCAACTGATCTTCACCAAAAACAATAGGTCGCGAGTATTCTACAAATCAGGGCTGTATGCAAAAAATTATTTGATTCTGTTTGAATTTGCGGCTGCTATCGTTTGCCATATAAAAAATCTACAGACACACAGACACAGACACACACACACACACACACACACACACACACACACACACACACACACACACACACACACACACACTTTTCGAAAAATGACTTTTTTTCATGTTTTGAGTGTAGTACAATCATATTCTGCAATAATCTCGAACACGATTTTTTTTGCCATCACCATACTTCCATTTTCTTAAGGAACATGGAAGTAAAAAAAGGTATCAGAAAATGTGTTTGTGACTGAAATATTCTCCCGTTTTCAATACAGTGTGTAAAGTGTGATGGTAATATGTTAGTAAATGTAAAAGGACAAAGGAAAGTAAACCTTCAGATGTGGTAGACGAAATTGCAGAGCTACAAGAAACATACATGATGACACTTTGTTCGGAATAGCAGGTGTTCCTGCATTATCTGTATTGTGTGTATTAGTCGCTTGGTTTTGGAAATATTAAATTTCAGTAGTTCCAAAAGAGATCGACATAATCAGGAAAACTACGCAAAAATTAATAAACGAGTTCGGGGAGATCTTTACTGTCTGGCTGATGGACAACAGCTCAAAAATTGGCGGCCCGGGTGATACTGAAATTGATGAAAGTGCGTTCGCTTGAAGGAAGTACAACAGGGGCCGAATAACCAAAACTCGGTGGGTACTTGTGGGAATTTTCAAGAGAATAAAGAATTAGTTCCTGAAGGCTCACGTCTGGGTTGTTTTTCTTTTTATATATTATGTTGTCCAAGTCTATTTTCTTCGCTCTAAGAATCACTTCTGCGAAGCGTGCCATACAGTTCCAGGTGTCCTCCCCTCAAAGCGACGCTTCTACTATGTTATGCGGTGACATCACCTGCCTAATATCGTCTTGCAACGATCTCCTGTGTTGCTCCCATCTGTCCCAAACGAAGACGATATGACTGACATTTTTGCAGCTCCCAGAAAGTACAGGAACTCTGGTAAATCGGCCTTTCCAACATTCTTCAGGTAAGATTGAAAATACCCGTGTCCGGTCAGAAACTGGCTAAGGTAATAGTCGATATCCCTATGTTCCCTCTCCGCACACGGCTACAACTGCTTGATAAGCCTCCTCGTCCAGCGATCTCGCTCTTCTTGCTCTCTGCCAGCTGTCCAAAACCTGGCATCGTGCCTCTCAGCTGGCAGCTTCAACGATTACCTACTTCTTCCTCTGGACGAAGATATTACGCTCCTTAGCAAGAAGGTCAATCGGCATTACTCCGGCAACAACTAAGATGGCCGACTTGGATACCGGAAATCCAGAGAGCACTCCGTTTTGGTGTGACGATTTCATTAATTAAAAATATAGTAATTAATAAATAGGTAATGTAAAGGCTGAGAAATTTTAAATTTTAATAAAATCGCACAATTAAACTAAATTTTATCGCTATCATAAAATTATAATAATATTTAATGAAGCGTTTTAATAATAAAATAAAAAGGAATACGAGTGTACAGATAGGGTAAACCTTGTTAATTAACCCTGCATAGACATGCGCTAACCGGAATTAACTTGAATTCCGACCCCTAAACAAACTAATAATACTTGTAAATTTGACATTATTTAAATAATTAAACAAGACCACAGTAGTGTACTTTAATAACGTTTGTAATTAAGAATATCTCTGAATAATTAAAAAGTCAAACTTTAACCATTTAAATAAAGGAGAAATGTGGAACTATTTCGCTGCGACGCGTAACCTCCGCGCGATTAACTGACCCTTCCTACATAGTTACAGAGCAGAGATGATGCGTCGTTCAACCAGTAAGCAGCTCAAAGCAGAGCGCTGTACAAAATATGTACTTTTTGTTAAATGTGGTTATTAGTTACAAATAACCGTGTGAAGAGTTATACAACGAGAATGTAGTGTGTAACAGAAAAAAGTAATGTAGAAAATTAAGTGCGTAAGGTGACATCTCCCAGTAAGAAATATAGTTAAAATTATTTTAGTGTTGTATATGTAAATTCAGATACAACCGTACTATTACCAAATGTGATGTGCATAACTGTAAAATGTGAAGACGAAGACCTCAACTGTATTTACAATACCACCGAGAAACAGGACGACTTCATGACACCGTAACATCCGAATCAACATTAGTTGAGTCCGAGGACCTTCACCAGAAAGACTACCACGATGACAACCCACTAGAGAGAGAGGACCGAAGAATCACGCGTGGAGGACTAGGACTAAAACCCTTAACTAAGAGGTGACGGGAGGCTTGTTTTCCGTGGATATGTATCTTTTGAAATAGACTTTAAAATGACAATCTCTAAAGTTTAAGAATAAATGTTGTAACAAGTAACTTCAGTAACCTTAAGTTGTAAAGTAACAAGTGTGATGTAGCGTTGGAACATTGCACTACTAAATGAAACCATTCTTCAAATGGTATATAGAGTAATAAACTAATTCATTAATGGAGTAGAGTAAACTTTAAATTCCTAAGTAATACATAGAACTCGGATCCGAGGTAAAATGCGCTAACTGTATTATAAATCTTAATGTAGAAAACCCATTACAATTTTCACTGTAAGTTAAAATTTGATATGTTATGTATAATCAAATAGACATAAATAAAGAGATGTCATCTTTAGTACAATACTAAATTGAGTGCATAAATCAGCAGACTACCCCCCCCCCAGGTTCCTTGTATATTAATTGTTTTAGTGATTTGATTAATTTTCAGCTTGTTACAACGAAGGCAGCCTGTGTAATTGTCAGAACCAATTAATACGGGTTCCCTATGTTATAACGCAAGTTAAGACGTTCTATTTGGATCTGGGTTAGTTTCTTCCCGTAGATCTTACGATTTAGGGAGTATGGCCACACTTCCGCTTCATACAGTAGGGCTGACTGGACAGTTGCCATCAAAAGTTTTCTTCAACTTGACTTCGGCTGGCAATGATGTTTATGATCCGACCGTTTGTTTTATCAGCTCAAAAAAGCTCAACTTTGAGTCGATCCTCACTGTGAGGTTCTTCACCGCTGGCTCGGTGATGTCCCTCTTCCTATCAATTATTACTTATCATTTACTTACGTTCTGGTTTCATTAAGTTACTCGTTCCTTCCATTCTACCTTGCAGGGCTTCAGCCTTCCTGTACTGGGCGGTTATTTCCCGGTTTCTATTTCTTTATTACTTCCAGGTCTTTTTACATTACGTAAAGTCTTGTTCGTGGCCATTCTTGACCTCTCTCATTTTCTGCTCATAAAATTTGATCAATTCAATCTAATGTTCTGGCTCCAATTATGGTTGTTTCGAGGTCTTCCCACTTCTTCAGTTTCTCTTGCTCGTCACCCGTTACTCTGTGTAAGGCACAAAATGATACGTGTGGGGCCTTGAGTAAATAATAGGCCTTCCATAAGTGTGAGCTTTCAGAAGTCTTGTGGAACTGTTTGGAGCTTCTTCTCCTACCTGTAAGTATTCCCTCACACTCATCATTTTGGAAATAGAAAAACTAGTTCATTACATCCTGAGCCGATATAATCTATTCGAATGTTTATTGAATATCTTCAATAAAGGATTCGACATGGAAAGTATAAGTGACTTTTTCCATTAGGAAGAGGCAGACGTCTGCCTCGTGTGAAAAGGTTCTAAGGATTTGCACTTGTTAACTAGCAACTGGCCAGCCCGACAAGTTGACAAAAATCCCATTGATACAATGCATAGTTTTTCACACGAGGGTGCGAGTGAACCCACGAGATTCATACGTCTGCCGTCTCGTTCTCTCCCCGACAGTTGAATTCAACTCGCCGGGCAGCCCAGTTGCTAGTTAACAAGTGCAAATCCTTAGAAACTTTTCACACGAAGCAGACGTCTGCCTCTTCCGAATGGAAAAGCCATCATACTTTCGATGTCGAATCTTTTATTGAAGAAATTCGCAATCATCCAGCTATACGGGATTGTTCATGAAAAGATAACAGTAATAACATAAGAAAAAACAGTCCTGGAACGAAATATTTTTAATTGCCTATGAAGATTACGAAGAAATATTAAGAAAAAAACAAAAATTGGATTAGATAAGTAAATAGTTACTGCAGTTTTGTCTTATTAATGTACTAAAAATTGTACTAATAAAAACACAAATTGAATAAAAAACAATGTGTATTTACAATTTAAAGTGTATACATTTTTTAATGTAATCGCAAACTTTTCAACTGTTGCAACAGAATTCCTCATGTTAGTGTTCTGTTTTTGAATGTTATTCTCCAGAAAACTATGGAATTCATCGAAAGAAGAAATCGACATACGAAAATAATTAAAAAACTTTTCATTGTAATTTCTCAGTTCGTATTTTTCATATCTCCGGTGGACAACAAGGAGACATTTACTATGTACTCATGTACTTATGTGAACCTACCGATTTGATTAAACCTTAAAGAATACCTTTAAGCCTACGAAAAATGTAAATTGACAGCTGCAGTCGATTATGTTAAGGAACGAATTCGTCATCATCGTCATAATTCGTGTTTGAGGCATTTCTACTCGTATCATCTACATTGGTTCTACAGTTGGTCCGCTTAACGTTTGATTGATCTTCCAATAGTTCGTTGTCCCAATAATCTGTAATGTTCAAAAATTTAGGTCTTTCTGGTTTCTTTGTCTTACGTGGGATATCCGTTTGTTAAATTCTTTTAATTTTTCTCGGATATCTGTGTTTTTTCGTCAATTTCATATAGCCTATTACAATTCTTAAAAAATTTTATTCCGTTCGCTTGTATTCTGGCGTACATCTTCAAAGAAATTGCAATAACTGAGACGTGGAGAAAATCATAGATACAGAAATGGAGGAAGAGAAAATGCCCTGAAGGTGCTCTAAAGCGCTTAATAATAATCTTACATTACCGATCCTTAGTTTTAAGGATCATATTAAACATACTATAAAAATTTATTTTAAAGACATATATTAACAACTTACTTTTGTTAATATGGCAGGCTAAAATGTTAATATAGCCTATGCACACTTGACAGTTTCAAGCAGAAGCACATCTCTTTTACCTTGCACGTTAATTGTGCACCTTATATTATCTTATAAGATACCTTACCTTACGTTGTAAGGTATATTACCTTAATATTGCCTGATTTCTAAGTTTAATTTTTGGAGGCTCTCAAAACACCATATAGCAAATAGGCCTATAATTGATTCTCTCTATTTTTACCTACTTGATCAAAATTTCATAGCGGTGTTACTTATTTCGTATAGTGATCCCTAAAAATTTGAGACCGTCATTTGGTCATCATCAAAGATATGTCATTACAAAATTCCGCTGATTGAAATTAAGTAAGTAAAATTTTGAAGTTACTGACCATTGTCTGTAATTTCGTCAGTATATATTAAAATGAAATGGCGACATGCCCCAGCCTTGTCTTACAACTAAATTTATTTCTTCAATCCTATTAATGTCATTTGGAGTTATCGTTTATATTTGTAAATAATTGGTTTAAAAGAAGCGGGATGCCTCTTTTAATTATAATTTCACACATCTGATGTCTGCTTAATCTATCAAAATCCGTATGTTTGTCAGATAGTTATCTATGATATTCAATAATTTGTTGCACTATAAAAGTATTATCTTCGCAGAACCTCCAACTCTATAACCTTCTTGACCTTCAAGCAACAGTGTTCTAATATTGTTTTCAGTCTTGCTATTATGACTTTAGAGTATTTTCTTTACACTATTCAGTATTCAAAACTTATATAGCTTCCACATTTTGATCCGTTGCCTTTTTTGAATATTGGTTTTACGATAGATTGGGTACATTTTTGTTAACCCAACATTGATTCAGTAAATCGAAAAAAGCTGAGTTTCAACCCTTTGGAATAGCGTTTTATAAGTTAATTGTTGATGCCCTCACAAACAAATTACAACAGTTATGTTTACTAATTATTATCGTTGATACTATCTGGTCAGCTGAGAAACAATTCACGGAAATTCAGGAAAGCTTTTAAATAGACACAGGGCCACAACTACAAATGAAAAAATTAAGAACAGTAAAACTCATCAATACTATTTTGTATTAAAAACACGCAGACACATATTTTTCAAGTTTTGGAGTAAAAAATATGTGCAAAACTACTAGTGGTAAGTCTGTTGTTTATTAGTGGGTCAATCAATATTGTTACGACGGTCTATACGATCGTCGTAGGTACAGTGGAAACAAAATAAGTACAAGACACCAAGTAAGTCACTAATCACACCTTTAATTGTTATAGTAAAACAGTTCGTAATTAACAACACAGTCTCTACAACAAATCAAATGAAATTGTTCATACGCAATAAAATGTCCACTAATATTAAAACTCAACTGTATTACGATTATACCGTCCGAATACAAAACGCAACACTTCACTAATAACTACTTGAACGTACCGTAATAACCCGAACCGCTCTGTAAATATATCGCACTAATACTCTGGAACCGCACAGTCAAAAGTCTCGCATTGAACTGAAAAACTAAGGCCGCGACGCGATGTATTTATAGTTACGCTACACACACCAGAAGCTTCCAAACTGCGTCTTATCTCTCGCGAACTACGTAATTGCTGCGGCCTTGACACAGTCCGAGCGCCCGAGCGAAGGCTGGCAAAGTGCGAGAAAATTCTCGCAACATGCGTTTAGTAGCACGTAGGCCTACACCACACGCTTACGTCGAGATCTTTCTGGGGCATTCGATAAACGCCTAGATTGTTCTACGCTGTCGTAGCACTGCCCCCTCCTTAAGCCTGTTCGTCCCGAACTGGCAAATCGTCTCTAAATTTGTATTTAGCCAGGCGATCTAGGTGGACGACCTTGAACTTTCGCTGTCCTTCCTGTTGAATCCGATAAACAACATCGTTAATCCTTTTTTTTACAGTGTAGGGTCCTTCCCAGTTAGACTGAAGCTTAGGTGAGCGACCACGACGGCGCTTTGGATTGAACAACCAGACCTGATCTCCTTCTTGGAAACCCACACTATTGCTGCGAATGTCATACCGAGTTTTCATTTTATCACTGGCAATCTTGAGCCGTCCTCTTACCAAGCGATTCATTTCTCGCAGTTGGTTTTCTAATTGCGAGGAATAGTTCTTTGGCTCTTGGGACTGAGTCTCAGGTGATCCAAACATCAAGTCCCCAGGAAGACGAATCTCCCGCCCAAACACCAATTTTGCTGGAGTCATGCCGGTTGTGTCATGTACTGATGATCTATACGCCATAAGGAATAGTGGTATACGTTGGTCCCAGTCTGCTTGGTTCTCGTCAACAACTTTCGAAAGATGCTGCTCAAGTGTCCTGTTGAATCTCTCAACCATCCCGTCCGACTGAGGATGCAGAGGCGTTGTCCTGGTCTTTCGAATTCCAAGTAGACGGCATAATTCTTTAAACACTACTGATTCGAAATTTCTCCCTTGATCCGTATGGATTTCCATAGGGGCTCCATAACGGCAACAGAAGTTGTGAACTAACTGCTTTGCCACAGTGGTAACCTCCTGATTTGGAATTGCGTAGGCTTCCACCCACTTAGTAAAGTAGTCACCTACAACCATGATGTACCGGTTTCCATCGTCAGTAACTGGGAATGGTCCAGCAATGTCTATGGCAATTCTCTCGAAAGGTTGTCCAACGTTATACTGTCTCATTTTTCCCCTGCTTCTGGTTTGTGGGCCCTTGCTTGCAGCACATATTTCACACGTCCGAACCCATTCCTCTACGTCGTGGCGAAGATGAAGCCAATAGAATCGCTTCCGTATTTTGTCAAGGGTTTTGTTAACGCCAAGATGGCCTCCAGATGTTCCATCATGCATCTCCTTCAAAACAGACTGCACTTTACTTCGGGGAACTATCAACTGCATGACCACGTCCCGTCCATCTGCACTTTCCCAAGCCCTTTTCAGCAATCCGTTTTCTAAGGTGAGAGATTCCCATTGTGCCCAGTAGCCCTTCAGCACTTCGGAACCATGGCAGATATCTTGCCAATCCGGGCGGCGACCTTCCTCTTTTGCTGTCAAGATCAGTCCAATGTCTTCATCAGTCATCTGTTCTTGTCGACAGTCTTGTGTTGTCCAGCCATCAGCCAGGAAATCTACAGTGATGGCTTGAACATGTTCACTTGAGTTTTGTTCTTCCTTTCTGTGGCAATGTCGGCAGTCTTCCGGGCATGGTCTTCGTGATAAGCCATCTGCATTACCGTGCAGGCGCCCCCGCCGATGTTGTACCTTGAAGTTGTACTCTTGCAAACGTTCGAGCCACCTTGCCAACTGTCCTTCCGGATTTTTAAATCTCAAGAGCCATGCAAGTGCAGCATGGTCGGTACGTAGTGAAAACTCTCTCCCATAGAGGTATTTATGGAAGTGCTCCAAAGCTCTGACAATTGCCAACAACTCTCTTCTTGTAACACAATAATTTCTCTCTGGTTTAGAAAGCGTCTTGCTGTAATACGCTATTACTCGTTCTTCACCGTTCTGCACTTGAGACAAAACTGCTCCTAGACCAGTATTGCTTGCGTCTGTGTCTACGATGTACTTCCCTTCGGAAGCTGGAAAAGCGAGAATTGGCTGCGAACATAATGCAATCTTCAACGTTCTAAATGCTTGTTCACACTCTCTCGACCATTGGAAGTTTCGTTTATTTTCCGTCAGCTCATGTAGTGGTTTAGCAATAGTAGCGAAGCCTTTCACAAAACGTCGGTAATATGAGCATAACCCCAGGAAACTCCGAACTTCGTGTTTATTCTTCGGAACTGGCCAGTCTCTTACGGTGTCTACTTTATTAGGATCCATGCTAACGCCCGCTGCCGAAACCAGATGGCCCAAATACTGTACTTCCTTCTGGAATAGAGAACACTTCTTCGGGCTCAGCTTCAGTTGTGCACCGTGAATTCTAGTTAGAACTTCCTTAAGGTTTTCCAAATGATCTTCGAAAGTCTTCCCGATCACTATGACATCGTCTAAGTAAACAAGGCAAGTTTTCCACGTCAGGCCTCGGAGTATCAGGTCCATCAATCTCTCAAATGTTGCCGGTGCATTACAGAGTCCAAATGGCATGACGTTAAATTGGAATAAGCCACTTGGGGTCGAGAAAGCGGTCTTTTCCTTGTCTTCTTGATGAAGACCCACTTGCCAATATCCACTCTTCAGGTCCAATGTGGAAAACCACTGTGCTCCGGACAACGTGTCGAGTGTATCGTCAACGCGAGGTAATGGATAGCAGTCTTTCTTTGTAACATCATTTAACCTCCGGTAGTCTACGCAGAAACGCAATCCACCATCCTTCTTCGCTACCAGCACTACAGGGGAAGACCAAGCACTTGACGAAGGTTCAATTACTCCCTCTGTCAACATGTCCTGTACTAACCGAGACATCTCCTCTTGTTTAGATAATGGAGGCCTTCGAGGAGGTTGGCGTATCGGTGTTGTGTCCTCAGTATTGATGCGATGTTCCACAAGAGAGGTTCTTCCCAGTGACTGTCCCCGAACTGCAAAACAATCTTTGAATTCGTGTAAAAACTGTCCGAGTTCTTTTACCTCACCACTTGAGAGGTCGTTAGAAGATCTGTTCAATAATTCTTGCAGTTCCTCTGGTAATTTAGAAGTATCCGAAGAACTGGGTCTTCGTTGCGTTATTCCGGCTACCCAGGCCACAGGAATCAATTTGCCTAGGAGCGTATTGCTTTGTAAAGTGGTAGCTTGATCCAAAATATTCGCTACTCTAATAGGTACATTTCCGGTTTCGTCAGGTTTTACTAAACTTTTGGCAATTAGTATGCCCGGTGTGCTGACTACCTGGGGTTCGAATATAGAGCACTGATTGCCCCTAGTATCTACCGCAATTCGGATCTAACCATGATAATCTTTTCGGAGTTTGGCGGAACAGTTACGGCCACTTGGTTTATGACGTCCATCGGTTTTTCTGCTGTCGTCATTGTTGATAGCATTACCTCTTCGCCTCAAATTCTCAAGACATTGTTTTTGAAGTCGACTATAAATCCGTATGCGTTCATAACGTCCACACCAAGAATTGCTTCATCCACAATGTCTGCAACAAGTACTTGATGATTAAACTCAAGTCTACCGAGGCGTAGGTGTATCTCCACTTTTCCATACACTTTTACAGGCCGTCCAGTAGCTGTTCGCAAGCTGCAAGAGCACCAGATTGGCTTGAGATCTTTCACCACGTCGGGGCGCACAATAGAAACTGTTGCGCCTGTGTCAACTGTAATCGAGGTTGGCCTTTCTTGAACAAATCCGGTAACTACCAAGCTCCCGGTGTTTTTCTGAAGCGTAGAAATTGCGTATTCTCTAGGGGCTTCGTTCCTCCAGTTAGTCAGCACACGCCCCGTTGCACCGACTATTGCTCGTTTCCCTGCTGCTGAATTCTAACCCGACAATCTCGTTGTAGATGTCCAGGTTTCCCACATCGATAACACTTCGGTCTTCCATCCTTTCTTATTTTATTCTGTGGCGCCGACCGTCGAGTCTCTGTTCCTTGTTCTTCTTCCTCATCGTCTGTGCCGTCGCGATCTTTTAGCTCGCGCACTTTATGACTTGTCCAACCAGACGCTGATTTGGCGGCCTCAAATTGCAAAGCATGTACCAGGGCGTCCGCACTGTTCTGGTGTCTTGCCATTCGTAACACTTGCTGTAGTTCGTTATCTCGGACACCGGCAGTAAATGTCTGCATCGCAAAACGCGTTCGAAAATCTTCTGGCGCTTCAGGATAGGCCAGTCTAATTAGTCTGTCGATACTTGCTTCAAACTCTTGAAGACTTTCCCCGGAATGTTGTCGCCTTGCTCTCAACTGGGTGCAGTACACATCTCGCAAATGTTTATCACCATACCGTAATTCCAGAGCTTTTATCAACTCGGCATAGGTGTTCTGGCTGTCAGGTGGCACTTTCTGTAGTAGTTCTGCCGCGGGTCCTTTTAATGCAAGAACAAGCGAAACAGCCTTGTCTTTTTCTGTCCAATTATTTGCGCATGCAGCAGCTTCAAATTGGCGGAGGTACGTTGCCCAGTGAGTGCTTCCGTCAAAGGTTGGAGCTTTGACATGAACTGTCCCTACTGCAGGCAAAGTGACTTTCTCTGTTAACTTATTTTCTGTGTATTTTTCTGTCTTGATCACTGGTACAGTCTGTTCAGAAAGTTGTTTTGGTTGTAATTTCAGACACTGCTCGACTTCATTTTTAATCTGCTCTTTTATATTTGTAATCGAGTCTTCTACTGCAGATATTTTTGTTGACATAATTTCTTCCACAGTCAAGACAGATTTTTCTACTTCAGATATTTTTGTAGACATCGATTCTTCAACACTCGAGACAGATTTTTCTACTTCCGCTATTTTTAATGTCATTGATTCTTGTACCTCCGATATTTTAGTAACTTGTTTATTAAGCTCACCTCGTAGGAGACCCAACTCTGCAGCGGTTTGTTCTTGTGTCTGCTTTTGCTGCTGTATTAACTCCTTGATGTCCTCTGTTTCACGTTTACGTCGTTCCTCTGTTTCTTCCTTTTCTTGTCTTCGGTCTTCTTTTTGTCTTTCTTCTGTTTCTAGCATTAGTGCTTTCTGACGTTCCTCAGCCTCTTCTCTTTCCTGTCTTCGTTCTTCTTTTTGTCGTTTTTCTGCTTCTTCCTGTGTCTGCCGCAGCAGTGTTTGTAAAGCTTCCATCATCTGACTGGGATCCATGTTTACGGATTTAATTACGAATCACACTCGTCTTGTACAAAGCGTCCACTGTTTCCACTGTTAACCGTCCTATCCCAGTTCTGACACCACTGTTACGACGGTCTATACGATCGTCGTAGGTACAGTGGAAACAAAATAAGTACAAGACACCAAGTAAGTCACTAATCACACCTTTAATTGTTATAGTAAAACAGTTCGTAATTAACAACACAGTGTCTACAACAAATCAAATGAAATTGTTCATACGCAATAAAATGTCCACTAATATTAAAACTCAACTGTATTACAATTATACCGTCCGAATACAAAACGCAACACTTCACTAATAACTACTTGAACGTACCGTAATAACCCGAACCGCTCTGTAAATATATCGCACTAATACTCTGGAACCGCACAGTCAAAAGTCTCGCATTGAACTGAAAAACTAAGGCCGCGACGCGATGTATTTATAGTTACGCTACACACACCAGAAGCTTCCAAACTGCGTCTTATCTCTCGCGAACTACGTAATTGCTGCGGCCTTGACACAGTCCGAGCGCCCGAGCGAAGGCTGGCAAAGTGCGAGAAAATTCTCGCAACATGCGTTTAGTAGCACGTAGGCCTACACCACACGCTTACGTCGAGATCTTTCTGGGGCATTCGATAAACGCCTAGATTGTTCTACGCTGTCGTAGCAATATTTTCCTGTTCCTCCTTTTCTTCTTTTTCTTCTTTCAATTAGTGAATTAGTGCTAGAGCCAATATTACAACTACATCTTCCTGTTCATTCATAATTTTGAAATACTGTATAAAAAAGCAATTTAAACAAATATGTTGAATTAGCTTATTTACTCTGCACTGACGGAACTGAGGCTGGACCGTTTGGTGCGAGGCACCCGGGCCCAAAGTAAATGGGAGCTTTCCACACGTAGGTGTGAAGTGTGTCGAGAGCAAGCTCGCGTGAGACTACTACGACAGACGTCTGATGCCGCAGACTGGTTTACCCGTGTGAAACGGCCCTTACTGTTCACTGGAGAAATTCTCCCTCGCCCCAAGGAATGTCATACACTGTTCTCCCATTATTTTATTTAGGACTTTGATCTCTGAACACATTTCCTTGTGTCATCAGCTACATTTCACTTGCTTACAGCTTTATTAGTCTATTGTAAACTCTTTATTTGGCGTGTTCGACAGACCTTCCGACGAGAAGAAATGACATAAGGTCGCAAATTCTCCGTTCTCAGCGTTAATTGTGCAGTAATTGTTTTGCCCGTGTCACTGGTATCTATCAATTCGAGTCTGGATACTTGGATTCTCTGACGTTTTAAAAGATATACTGATCAAATGCTAGAGCATGTCGATTCCATTTCACTGCACATTGACGGGTTACTTTTATATAATTCTGTTTCTCTGTGGTCACTCGGAGTCCCCCTTATCATTTATTCTACTTAATAACTCTTCGTTTGTTATTTTCTCAGACTAGTTCATCTCTTCCATCCTTCGTCACCACCACGTTTCGAAGCTTTCCAAATATTTCCTTTTATTTGTTCTTTACATGAAATGTAAGTACTTCGTGTGAAAATTGTTCAAGAAGGATAGCAGACAGGTTAAGATAAACACACAATATGTTAAAAAAGTAACACCAAAACAGATTTTCTCACATGAACTGCGCATTCAACGCATATGGTCTTTCCTTAAATTATTATTTTTATCCTAAAGCTGTACTTTCCTTATAACAATAAAATTCATTGAAGTGCTTAAATATGTTTTATCTGGATTGTAATTATACGTTTTATCTGGATTGCAATTTACACACATAGGGAGAACAAAAAGGCACGGAATCTACTTTTTGTTTAAAGACATCAATTAGGTTTTGCAAGTATAACTGCGATAAATCGATAGACAGAATGGAACTGCATAGACTATATTTTTTATTTTAAAAAGTAAATTATCTTTCAAGTAAAAACTGAATTAAATAGACAGGCAGAACGAAATGCAGGGAATACGTTCTTCGTTCTGAGAAAGGAACCATCGCTTACATGTTACATGTACAGTGTGTCTTTAGGGTCGTAATTATAAGTTTTATTTGGAATGAAACGCTGAAGTTTACCGCTAAGCGTGACCAAGCGTCATTATGAAAACAAAACTACTAATTATAATACCGTTATGACGAAGTGCGATTCATATTGTTATTTTTGAAAATGCAAGAGTGGTTATTGTAATGACCAGGCTTTTGAAGTCAAACTTGATTGAATAATTTGCTACACTCTAGTGTCGGGGAAGACGCGCACAAACACTGCATTACTCTCTTGTGTCAATGTGTACGCTGACCTTGGTAAACACAGGCCCCGTCTCACATTCTGTAAGACGAGGACAATAAAACGGTACACAACACCTTCTGCAGACTACTAGGCCGTAGGCCGACGTCCACTACGCGCTTCATAATTCCTCGACACACTAGAATTCCAATTTAAAGAACCGAATATATTTAGTCGTCGGATGGCTAACTTATTTCACTGCCTGCATTCCGAACAAAAGAGTCAGTGGATGGAAATCAACCGAAGCATAGGATGGAAAGTCGCCGTTAACAAAATGTGCGAAGATAAGGAAAGAAGAAGAGGCTGCTCACAGAATTGTCTGAATTGGGATCGTGGACTCTAAACGGTACATTCAAAACTTTTAAAATGGTAATTTCAGAAGAACTTAAAGAATACTCTACAGACTATTGAATCAGTTCTACGTGAGCTGAAAATAGATGATAAAATCTGCTGCTACTGACTATACGGAGACAAGTTCAGACGTTTTTTCCGCCATATCTTAAGGAGACGGTTTTAAAGGCTTGTTGCACGGTGTGGATTAGATGGAAAGATAAACTGAGGTCCTGACTGAGAAACGTGCTATTGGAAGACGTAATGAAGCATGAAGAAGGAGGTTGACTGGTCTACTTTGTAGATAGTGTTTCACGGTGCTTCAGATTGAGCAACAGCGACGACAACGACGGCGTCGACATTAAATTAGAAGAAGAAGAAGAAGAAGAAGAAAGAAGAAGAAGAAGAAGAAGAAGAAGAAGAAAGAAGAGGAAGAGGAAGAGGAAGAGGAAGAGGAAGATGAAGAAGAAGAGGAGAGGAAAGAGGAAAAGGAAGAGGAAGAGGAAGAGGAAGAGGAAGAGGAAGAGGAGAGAAGAGGAAGAGGAAGAGGAAGAGGAAGAGGAAGAGGAAGAGGAAGAGGAAGAGGAAGAGGAAGAGGAAGAGGAAGAGGAAGAGGAAGAAGAAGAAGAAGAAGAAGAAGAAGAAGAAGAAGAAGAAGAAGAAGAGAAGAAGAAGAAGAAGAAGAGAAGAAGAAGAAGAAGAAGAAGAAGAAAGTTGTCTGCTCAACTCTAGATATAGTGGATTACGATGCTCGAAAACGAGCAACAACGGTTACAACGACGAATAAGAAGATCAGAAGATATCGAAGACAGATTTACGAGTCCTTAATGAAAGTATCGCTGTATATCTTAAAACGTGCTTATAGAAACTTAGACGTGAGTGAAATTACAAAGACCAGCTCAAATGAACTGAAAGTAAACATGTGTTTTTACTAAATTTTGACAAAATAACTAAATGAAGAAACCACCATTACATTTTTGTTTATCTATAAATTTAAAAAAACGCTATGACAATGTTGATCGCTAAAGGGTGTGAGATGGGGTTAGAATATGAATATATAAAAATGCTGATTCAACTGGTAAAGATTTGTTTTAATGTATACTAAAGCAAAGTTGGGAAAACACTGAATAAAGGTTTGCTTGCCCTTGCTTCAAAGGACACAACGCAAGGACTACTGTTAACAACACCAAAGCTACAAATTTATGACCTCATAAGTCTTGCTTGACACCATAATTTTTTGGAAACGCAGGAAACTTGAAACTGAAATTTCTTGAAGTATTTAAGTATAAAATCAATATAGGCCCTACCAACGTTCAAGAACATTGCAATTGCAAATGGTTCGTGTGACGCCAGTTTCTGCAGTAGTGTACATTTGTCTGTAGTGTCGTTTTAAATTGTCTTCACCATGTTAAAAGAACGTTGAACTCAAAACTAGCTGAGCCCTGCCAGTACAATTTAAGGACTATAACACAGAACCTACTCGATGAAAAATAAATAATATTCTTACAGATTTCAAATATTATTTAACATTTTTTAAACCAAATCTTGAGCATTTTGTTAAATTTGTGTTGCTATAAATTTGTGACTTCTTTGGTATACTTCTTGTTAGGCCATGGGCAAAAGAATAGTTTCTGTAATTAATACACAGAACTATAATATGTAATTAAATTTCAGTAGATATTCGTATTATTTAAGGGTAAATAGAATTTAAGCATTTTAAAATATATTCTGTGTGTTTGAAGATATTAAAAGGTGAAGGGACACACCGTCTCCTGTATCTAAAACAGTTTATTTTCTTGAACACCCTAATAACCAAGAGTCAAACGCGTCCAGACAACTCGAACGGAACTGGTAAATAGATACTACACTCAAATTGTGAAAGTGGTCTCATAAAGCCAGTAACACTTTAAATTCCGAGGTTGAAACTAGGGTGTACAACGTCCAAGTGTGACCCATAAACAAGAGTTGAAAAAATAGGGGTAAACGAGGAAATAAGGCCTTGCGTACACAAGTGTCCTGTACACGAGACCTGTACGTTAAAAAAAATACGACCACATTTAATTTGCTGTTATAACTTGCAATTCATAAAATATAACTCAGTTGTTGAAGAACCAAAATGATAATCAAAATGATTTTTGGTTAAAAAAAATTATAGAAAACATTTAGTTTATAAAATAGGTGTAGGTTTACAACAAGCAATTCTTATATATATCAGTTTCTTAACGGAAACGGTACTTCATGCCTAACGTAGCTATATTAAAATAGCTGTTACCAACCGTTTGTAAGGCCTCTTGAAATCCTGGACTTGGACGGAAATCCCCCTGGACGTTCTCCTGTCATATGAGTATGAGGATGAGGATATCCCGGACCTGGATATTGGCAAACACAATTTTACACTTCATTCCATCCACAAGACACACTTTCTATAACATGTTTTCCTCTTAAGCTGACGACCGTTTTTAACTCAAAAAGTCACAAAGTATAATCAGACTGTTAGAAAGACAAAAAATAAAAAATTGTTTACTAATACACCCATATATTTAGTTTAAATATTTGTTTATATTATGAAAAAGTTATTTTTAGATTCATTAATGTCCACATTAATATTAATAATTTTTGAAATAATAACAATAAGGTGACGAACAAATAGACGAAACTAGTATACGGACGGCGCAAGTATCATGGGTTACATTGTCACATGACTCCCTAGACAGCACACTTGAGTATGAGGATATCCCGGACTTGGATAGAAATCCCCCTCGGACATTTTCCTTACACATGAGTATGAGCACATGTCGGCGGAAACCCCGGATGGATGGTAACCCTATGTTTGCACAATGTTACAACACACTAAAGTAATTTTCTGTTCACTACGATTCCTTCATCACGTGTACCAAATAAAATAACTTTAACAATATTAACAACATTTACGTAATTATAATATATTACTAATTCGTTTGTTGAAAGAAAAATAAACTTGGAAACTCCATAAATTAAGTTTCATAAATTTAAATTTGTTGGGCGTATTTTGTCTTCTTATAATTTTTAGAAATATTTTTAAATTTGAAATTGCGCTGTTCTGCAGTAACAACGCATACTAAGCCTAGTGCATAAAATGTATCCGCTCCTTAAGCTGCAGAACTTGATCACTATTTGGAAGATGTAGGTTACATTTAAAATTACGTAAATTCCGATATCATATAAGTTTTCAATTGTGGAGAAAATTACAAACATTTGTATTACCCTACTATTTCGTTAGTAATAGAGCATACACTAAACACTAAACTTTCGAAGTACTCATAGTTGGGTCACAACTCCTTTTGATCTGACACTGCTAGGTTCCACAATTTTTAAAAATTTGATCACTTTTTTATGAGCCCTGGGGTCCAAAATTTTGAAATTTCTCAAACTTAAACATAAAACACTGCAGTTAGATATTAGTTAAAAGTATCTTTAATTTTATACGCTTCACGATTCTTAGTAATTGTATAAAAATTTTGATCCCTATTTGGGCCCTCGCGTCTAAAGGTTTTGAAATTTTTAAAAATTAACAAGGTCTTTAGCAATTTTATACAGTTTGAACACCCCTTAAAATTTTGCCTCCTGCCAACAGTTTGGGGGGGGGACTGATCTTAAGAACAAAAGGGTTTTGTAGGGTAAAAGTGCGGGCATGCATGAGAAACTTGACGAAATTCGGTTAATGCGTTCAAGAGTCATCGTGAGACATACGACTACCTTAGACGGAGAGACAGACAAATGGCAAACGGTCAAGACAAAACTGAGAACTCGTTTGGCTTGTCTAATTAAAACAACTTGAATTATAACAACAAAATGTAACAATACTAATACTAATAATAAAGTATAGAATAATCCACAAGCTACAAACAAAGAAGAATGACCAATGAAATGCGTAGTAGTAGTAGTTTAAATTTTACCAGGCGTAATTTTTCTCGTTTTGAATAATTTTAAACTGACTAATTGCTTAATTGTACAAGTTAGAATAACTTTATTATATAGTAGGCTATTATTAATGCACTAGTAATAGACCTACTTGTAAATAAACAAAAGGAAAAGCTATTTCATTAAAATGGTAATAATTTAAACGTTATCAAGGTCATTTTGTTTTTAATTTTCACAAAAAATGTTTTAAAGTTACGGTAATATTTCCGTTTATCGTAGTACACTGACTGTACAGTTTTGGCGGGGAGTTGCAATGCGTGTACGCAAGGACGGGCATTGGATTAACAGGCGCTGCAGGTAACAGATACCCCCGCACTAACCCACCAAAACTCCAAGTAACGTTAAAGTTATAGAACCGCTGTAACTAAACAGTTTGCATGTAATTTTGTCACGCATAATCCCTTACGGAAGTAAAGAATCACTGGTATGGCGCAGATAACAATTGTGTCGTGTGCAGAGCTTGCATTGCATTAGTCGCCAGCTTTGATGTATTTACCACACGTTTAGTTTCTCAGCGATGAACTCCGCGTGCAATTGTTAAAGTTATTTAAATTCAAACAGCACCTAAATTGTTCACGGTGCAGGATAATCTCTACTGCAGTTCTCTAAGACGGGTATATTATGATTACTTACAGGTGATTGGCAAGGAAACGCACCCGTGTTATCTCAAGTCATCAACGTAAAGTGAATCGAATTGGAAGGCACCATAAACTGAGAAGAAAGAGCGACCAAGGAGACATTAGTGTGTCACGTTTGTGTATAGCTGACTCACGCTCACTATGTGAAACACCTAACACATCGTATATGGTGCTGTAATAAACTCTACTGCAGTTCTCTAAGACGGGTATATTATGATTACTTACAGGTGATTGACAAGGAAACGCCCGTGTTATCTCAAGTCATCAACGTAAAGTGAATCGAATTGGAAGGCACCATAAACTGAGAAGAAAGAGCGACCAAGGAGACATTAGTGTGTCACGTTTGTGTATAGCTGACTCACGCTCACTATGTGAAACACCTAACACATCGTATATGGTGCTGTTATAAACAACGAAACAAGTGGGAAAACAAAAGAAGATATGTCCGCCCGTTATTTTATATGAAACTTATCCATTAAACATCTCTTGTTTCATTCTTCACCATAGGATCTCAACATAACGTTGTCGCGTATAAACGAACAACAAATTCTAGATTAGAACAAAAAGTGGCAGCGATTTCTCACCAAGTCAAATGTACTTCGTTGTGCATAAAAATATTACGAAGCGATTATTAACAGTCGTAACTGTAGGCTTCAAATAATGTGTTAAATCGAACTCACGCGTTTATATTTTCATGACATTCCTAGTCGAGTAATTTAGATTTCCTATAACTGACGTCCAACACGAATGAGTTAAGACTAAATTTTATTTAATCTTGTGATCAACTTGGATTGTCTTATTTGTTCGCAAGCTACAAACACCTAATTTGTCGACAGATTAATAGTAAACAATGAAAGAGTTATTCTTTGATTCATTATATACTGTAGGTATACGACGAGTTACAAGGGGGGTTCCGGGACGGCTGCGGTACACAGTACTTGACACTCGGACTGTAGTTATGTTGTACAATAATGAATCTTGGCTAACTGGCACAGCACGAGATTCCTTCGTACGGTGAAGGGTTGGAGACACTCGAACAGTAATGAAATGGGTGGGGAACACGCAGGGCCAAATCTAACTAAGGTAACTATTCTCAGTTATCAGTAAAAAATATAAAACGTCTTATTTGGTACTTTACATTTTGTAAAATATTTCAATATTTTGTATTTTTAGATGCACCAAATTGCTCTGTCACTGTCTTGTTCAAATCTGGAATTTCGTGTACCATTTTTTTCCTAAAGACAATATAGCCAACGCGATAAGCTTGACAGTGTCTATGGCATTTCTTTAAAATATTTTAATTTTTTTAATTGTAGAAAAGCGTTGTTCACTTTTAACTACCGTTATCGACAGGGCTTGATTTACCTAGCTGTAGCAAGCTTTTAGAGGGCACAAAAACGTAAGGTAATAAAAATTTAAGAAAGGCTCATGTAGGACAGTATACAATTTTTTACCATGCCGTTGCCAGAATCACACCATTTCAAGCACAAGAACTCTTGTAGAAAGCCCCCGTGCCGCTAGTGAAGTTAGCAAGCAGCGTATTCACCATGCGATGTGGGGTCGCTGAGGAAAGATAGGGAAACGGGGTGAAGGAAGCTAAGCTGCTAAGGGATAACAGACCTTAAGCCCGGGGTTTTGTTTATAGAGGGTCTCCATATTGTCAACAATGTGCGCGCGCATTGATTTATTTCGTCACTGTACTACGCGAGTCAAAATACGCTGCCGGACCCTTTCCAAAAAAGGTAACGGGAATGAGAGACGTTATACGTGCTGTCAAACAATAAAATTAGAATTAGACTGTTCGTGTCGCAAGAATGAAGGATGGAAGATGGACGAAAAAATTAGCGTATCAACTGGAACGGCTTAATATATTCATATTGAAATTTATAAGAACAAACGAGCACACGTGGGGCTGGACACGAGAATGGAGGAGGAAGTATAGGCAATAAAAACAGAACAAGATGCGAGGAAATGAAGAAGAAATCCTATAAAGTACTCGACTCTACAGAGTCGCAAGTGTAGACAAGGCATAAGGATTAACACCTAATGCTACTTTATTCCTTGAAGTAGTAAGTATTCAAACGTATTGCAGGTTAACGGTTAGATTGGTGCAAGCTCACAGATGTAAGTCAAGTTGCATTTATTTAGATGCACGCTGTGCTGGCCAACTAATATCGTCATATACCAAGAGGTTTCCTCCCACGCAACTGGGAGTTACAGAAACGAAGAGCAATTATATTTGGATTTCCGTTGTATATACGACAGCGTATTGTAAAAATATTAGGCAGTATAATGCTTTTGGATTTTGAATACCACCAAAAGTGGTGAAACTAACAAAAATGACAATGACTTGCATAATATTGTAACGATCCGTGGTATTTGAGTTTCGGGGTTACAAAAATTATAATATAACTTTGTAGAAAAATTTAGTTTGAAAATAAAAAAAAAATTTATTTTTTCTTTTATTTTTTTATTATTTATTAATTTATTAATTATTTATTTATTATATTAATCCTTAATTCTTTTAATTACTAATTTAGTTGATTTATTGTGTTATAATAGCAAATAATTGGTTTCCAGCGTTAAATTGATTATGAAATATAATAATCGATTAGTGGTATTCAGCTATTCAGTAATTGTACTCCTTTGCGATGTTATTCTCTTCTTCCTTGGAGTCCAGGTTTCAAATATTACTTGAAATTCTTCTAAATATATGTTCACCAAGGAATAAAACTCAAAATTGGAATATTAAATGAATTTATTAATCTAATTGCGATTAATCGACTTTGAATCGAACTATTAATCCACAGCTCGAAAACTCATATCTCAGGGCAAATGGTTTTCTTTATATAAATTATTAACTTTGAATTATAGATTTTTTTAGCTGTTATTAAAAGTCAGAGAAAGTGTAATGCTGAAAAGGTACAATACTTGCAATTAACAAGTTCTTAAAGACAAAATAGAAATAATGTTTATTATAAAAATGTTATTCAAAATTAAATTATTCAAACCAACAGCTCTGCATAGTCTGACGTCATCACAGCTGATGCTCGAGGTATAGGATTCAAGATGGCCGCCTTCTTGCTACGAAGTTACACCAAGATCCCAGTCGATTCTCCTCCAAATAAATGTTGATTCTTCATGTTTTCCTCATCATAGTAGTAGTGATCAGTTTTCTTCGTCTTAGAGTGACGATGCCGTATTAATGATCCGTTGTTTAGTTCGGCGATAAGTGTTCAGAAGTGTCCTCGTTCAACTAGCTCGTCCATAACGTTGTGCTGATATTCACATTAAATAATTTCTGATTAGTACCTGGACTGTTCTAATATCTTGATTACCTTCAATCTTCGTACGGATAATAGTTTAAGTGATTTTATTTGATTCCAGTGATAGTAACTCATATTTTAAATTTCTCTTTTTTTTATAGGTTTAGTTCCTGTCCAAATTATATTTTCTATCTTTTTTAATTTGTGTGAGACCGTTCTGATGTGTTCATCTCGACGTTTAACAATCAACTCTTGTTTTTTTCTTCATCATACAATAGGTCCTGGCTGATTTATTAGTAAATTTTCATTGTTTTGAATCAGCTGACACTGACGCCTCAAATTTGATGTTGTACAAAAGAATTGATTTTTACCTTATATTATAAATTACATTTTGCTTATTATTTATTCTTATTAAATGCTAATTACATTATCAAATTCCTTATTTAATTCTGCATCATTGAATAGCACACATGATATATTTTATAGTATTTTTTAACTCAAAAGTCATATTTACAGTATATTTGGTTGTAGGCCTTACCTACTTTATTTCTTTCCAAATTAAATGGTTGACAATTTATGTTAGATTCTAATTATCATTGAACAAGATCATTGATTGACTTATTATGGTTTGAACTCTTTAATTCTCAGTAGTTTGATGATTTGGTTAGCTAATTTGAATACTATCTTCAATTTAGGCTTTTCCTTAGACTACAGTGTTATTACACTTGCATTTTTACTAATAATATCTTATACATTCCTTAATTATCTTCACTAAGTGTTGTTACAGTTATTATACATTGTTAGTGATTTACATTCAACAATTTTCATTCATTTAATTAATTTCATTAATTTATTTACTAATTGTAATGTTGGTGAGAGGTATCATTTGCCTATTTTTTTTTATGTTAGTTCAAGTACAAAGTTTATTATTATTTCAGCTTGTTAATACCCTATCTGACATACAATTCTAGTAAAATCTTAACTAAATTGCCCTTACTTAATTACGATAGTGTTTATTATTAATTGACATCATTAAAATATAATAAAGATATTATATTAAAAAAAGTAAACTTAGTCTCAAGCATTGAAGGCTTTGAGTTCAATGAACTGCTAACATAAACGAACACATCCGGTTTTATTTAAACAGTCTATTAAAATCAATTATTATGCAGTCTTTTGGTGTTTTTGGTTTAATTTTGGGATTTACCCTCACTATTCACTATATTCCCAAATTTGATTTCTAGCCATTTTATCTAGTCATTGGGGAATAAGGAACATCACTTAAACGGAATTATTGTTTGTCACTTTTTCACAATCAAACTAAATTGGCTTGTTACACTTTCCATCATACATCTAATCTTTTACTTATTTTTAATTTGCATATTATATTTTTTTCTACTGTATTGTACCTTTCTGTGTTATACTTTTTGGGGGTTTTGTTTTTATGTGCTTACTAGTTATATTTTTATTCGGTGGTTTTGGTTTATATATGGTTTTTTCTTAACTGCTCCTATTCTACCTGTATATATATATAATATATAAGTTGGATTATCACTTAAGTTGGTTTTAATGAACTTAATTTCTTTTAATTTCGGATTTCATTTTACTTTTATTCTTGATTAATTATTATAATACTTTTTTCTATTTTTCCCAGTTTAGTTTTTTTAATAATCTATGTTATATTCTATTTTTTCTTCTGTTTTGTCTTATAATAAGATGGATCTTCTGTCATGCTACAGATTGCTCTCCTCCAGAAGTGATTAATTCAGTTCATACGTTTAGTATTTATGAAATAATTGCTTATGATATTTATTGGTTCTTACTTTGTCTTCCTACCCACTTCTATATCTGCTTCTTCGTAATTGAGCTTTAGTTTTTTTTTCTTTCCATTGAATTTATTCTTATTTAATAGTTATCGTAATCTGAGGTACATCATTATTATTATATATATATATATATTTATTCCTTTATTTGGTGCTTTATCCATGCGATATTCATTCCCTAACATTCCCTAACACGTGAGCTGGGGCAGTTCAGGGAGGCACTTGTGGCTACATATACACTGCTGACCATACTACACTTTTTTGAGATCAGAGGAACATCATCAGTAGGGGGAAAATGACAGTTCTAACGCAACACAATGTCAACTACTAGAGTCCCGCACCAATCACTTTCACTTTCTACTGGATCACAGCATCCACGACTTTTTCGCGTATATGCCGTCTTTCGCGAGCCTAAATCACTTTCACTTTCTACTGGACCGCGAATTTCCGCGAATAAATTTTTTTATTTTTTTTTAATTTGATATTTTTATTTTTTTAATTAAATTGATTTGCATATCCGCGAATATATGCAGCCTTTCGGGAGCCTAAATCACTTTCACTTTCTAATTTCCGCGAATATAATTTTTTATATGCAGCCTTTCGTGAGCCTAGATCACTTTCCCTTTCTACTGGACCACAGCATCCGCGACTTTTTCGCTGATCTGTGTCAAGATCCGCGACTTTTTCGCGTATCTGGACCACAGCATCCGCGAATATAATTTTTTATTTTTTTATATGCCGCCTTTCGCGAGCTTAGATCACTTTCACTTTCTATCACTTGATGCATTATAGTGTATATATTAAATATATGATCAGGGTTACCAACCTTGCATGAGTTCAAATATGTTATAATGTATATTAAATCTATATGATCAGGTTTACCAACCTATGGTTGGGGGTTCCGACTTGATGCATTATAGTGTATATATTAAATATATGATCAGGGTTACCAACCTTGCATGAGTTCAAATTTGTTGTGTGTTATAATGTATATTAAATCTATATGATCAGGTTTACCAACCTATGTATGGGTTCAAACTTGATATGTGTGTGTGTGTATTATAGTGTATATTAAAATATATGATCAGGGTTACCAATCCTGCATTATTGTGTGTGTATAGAACAGATCTGCCAACATTTTTCTTCGGTGGGAAATTCAAACTATATTATAGTAAATTGTTTACGACGACTTCGATATCAACTCTCTCTCCCCTCCTCTCTCTTTGTCTCTAGACACAGTTGTCGATCACGATATAAACTCTCTCTCTCTTTATGTCATCAGTTTTACATAAGCGTCGTGCTACTTATGGATTATTGTAAGTAGCGATACTAAAATGTAATCACCAGGAAATATATATATATTTATCACCTACCTCGTTGCGTCCTTTTTTTGACACATGACAGTCATTGACTACGATTTAGAAATTAATATACTGCCAAGTCTGTGTGTGTGTGGTAAAGTGTTACGCATAAAAAAAAATCTCCTTGAAATAAGGTATTTTCAAAAGTTTTGTGTTCACACACATTGTATAATAATTTTCGTAATTGTAAGATACAACCTGCAAATTATTAAAATGTCTCTCTCACACATTTCTGATTACTATACAAATAATTGGATGCATATTCGAAGGTTTATAACGAAATAAATTAAAATAAACCATAATTTGTTTTAAATAATTAAATATATATATTTACAACACTGTACACAAACATAAAATATATAGTTTACAAACCGCTATAATACAATTATTGATTAAATATATATATATCACAAACATTGTTATATATAAAATATTAATAATAATATTGTTTTAAATGATTAAATATATATTTACAGCACTGTACACAAACTTAAAATATAGTTTACAAACCGTTATAATACAATTATTCAAAATACATTTTACATTGATTAAATATACATATATCACAAACAAACATTGTTATATAAAATAATTTTTTGACATTGTAAGATTTTAAAATAATAATTTCACGGCTGTAGATACAGTTCACAAGGAAGTTTATCTGTAACATAACAATACAGTCGATATTAGAATCACTGATACGATAATATTCAATTATCACATGCACACACACATACAGTTAGTGGAAAGAATCAAATGTGTTAAGTAAGTAAACTTTTTCAAGTATATGTCATTTTTCATAAGTTAATGTACTTTCAAATAATTTCTAATCAAACCAAACCAAATATTATTCACTGGAAATTTGTAAATACTACTTAGAATCAATGATACATTTATCGCATAAAGGTAACGTACTTTCAAATAATTTCTAATCGAACCAATTATTATTCAACGAAACTAAATAGAATCAATGATACATTTATCATGTACATACAAATTCAATTATTAAAGTGTTAAGTACAGAGAGTTGAAACTACACACACACACACACATCAATAAATTGTTTGTTAACACGATTGCTACTTACGACGTTAGGACTCAATCTCTACTTGTGTTGTTTGATTTCTCGTCCCTCGATACACTAAATGTAGTTCTTTAGGTTTGATATGTCTGAGCTCCTCATTCGTGAAGACACCTGCATACCTCTTGGGAAGATAGACACGATACTGACGGTCGCCATCCTCCAACGTAGCAAGCACAGAGTTCCCATACTTCGTGTCCACATTTGTTAAGACCATGATAGGATATTTTTTATTCACTGTCAATTCTGAACATCGTTTGTACTCGATAGCACTTACAGCATTAAACTTTACAAGAAACGACATTATTAGAAGACACAAGTGAACACGTCTGTATCAAACCAGAGAGAACCAAACAATGACAGAATATTCGTCACAAAAGGACAGTAGAATGTGATAGTGGTGGTGGTGGTGGTAACGTCGGTGTCCCACTTTCATTTGCATGTATGAACATGTCCCACAGACGAAATTAGAGACACCAAAAATATAACAATGTCATTAGGAAAGGCCATTTTCATAAGAAAATAGTCACTGCTTACAGCTATGCATGTATGTACATGTCCACAACAGAATGAGAGAGAGATATAAATGTCATCATTCGCGGTGACCTACTTTCTAAATTTGTTACATTAAAAATGTTTGTTTAAAGCAAAAATCATGAATCATCCATTCCCGAATAGCATGCACCTTATAGTTGGCACAACGGTCAGAAGAATTGAAATGTCTAAGACATTCTGTTCCATGAATTATATACGGTATGTTTTTAGGACAACCAAAGTCATCGAGATTGATGATATTATTGTGTATTATCTTTGATTGCAAAAAACGTTTTTTTTTCAAAACCCTTCACAAACACATATTTATATATACGTGTATGTGATGTTAACAATGAAACAAGATTGTCGTATGGTGTCTCTCCTTCGCTCCATCTAAGTCTATGATAATTTGACGTTAACCAGTGGTTTGTCCTAACGTATTTGGGATTCGTAACGGATGTAGGAGGCGGTGTCAAAATCCAATGTCTACTAGCAAATCTCAGAACGTCCATGATTGACAGTTCCTTCACAATATATTTTCCGTTGTCATCGAAAAAGCACTGGAAGTCGATTATAACCGCAGTGTTATCCATAATACTGTAAGACAAAGAAACCACACACATTACAAACTCTATATATGTATATATATATTATGTTTAAACATACAAATATCGTTGCGATATTAATATGTGAACTTACGTTTACAGACGTCTGGACTGAAGCACCGAGAGACGTCAACTGACGAAAGAAACAAGTGTTGAGGAGGGTTACTATACATGGAGACGAATTTTTTTAGTAGGTGGGGAGGTGTCGTCGTCGTCGTTCTCCATGTTGATGCGTTGTCGTATCCGATAATGACCGTATGCAAGCGTATCATGACCATTGTCTAATATATAACGCTTATCATCATACGGTGACAACGCTTGCTTATTTACACGCATCGTGTACAGCGTATGATGATCGCTACGTAAACAAAGCGCACTGGTAGAAAACTGACAATGATCAGTGAGACACTTGCGATACATATCGTGTCGCAGACTCCTCTTAATTGCAACTCGAGGCACACCTTTACATACACGTTTTTGACACTCTTGGGTGGGATCTTCGTGGGCCACAAGGAACGAATAACATTTCGCACGGAGACCCACGAATTCTCTAATAGGACGACCACACGTTTCATCCTTGAACAGTCCGACAACCTTTTTGTTCTTAAGGCTATAACAAGGATGAGACGTAGGGTAATCCGATGTGTCAAAAACGTGTAGGTCCTTCTTCATGTCTGCATACAAGTCTGATGTTTGAATGCTATACATCAGACTGTCTGTATCTGTCATTAATAATTTAACGTTGCAACCGTACTTGGCGACAGCATAACGATAATGAAAGTCGTACATTATCGTTTTGCTAACGTCAAGCACCGTGAAGCCGACATACACGGGACGGGAAAGAACGATGGATTTTTTACGAAGTGAGAGCCCCACCAGATCGTTCGTATAACGAATCATACGTTTTAGCCTAGGTGTGGAAACTAGTTTTTGAAGCCGTCGTTCATTCGAGACTAGTTCAAAGTCTATATGTTTCCGTACGTTCTCCAGCGACTTACCGTATACGGCGTTGTTCATCAGTTTGAAAAGGTCTTTTTCAAAGCTGTTGACGGCTGCTTGCCTCTTGCGGGTGTTGAAATCGATAAACGGTTTCAACCAAGCGCTTTGCTTAAAACACAACACCCTATGAGTCGCTTTCAGCTCTAAGCCAAGACTTAAATACAATTTCAAATTT